>BSBK01008963.1:2500-195000 GCA_027943335.1 Chamaecyparis obtusa
AATCTAGCACCAACCAAAATAATAGAAAATCTGGAATCACCCAGCATAGAAAGAGAAATTTTAGCTCCAGCAACCGGGACAGGGAAAGAGCCAGCAACCCCAGTAGACCCATCAGGTCCAACAACCGGGACAGGGATAGATCCAACAGCCCCATCAGACCCTTTAATTCCAGCAACAAGGACAGGGATAGAACTAGCAGCCCCAACAGACCCTTTAGGAACATTAATATTAGGATATAAGCCAACCTTCTCACCAGGAGGTAGAGGATTGCCAGTATCAGGAGTAGTCTCCACCTCAGGGTGGGAAGAGCTTTTCAAGATAGTGTAATGTTGGGTAGAAACACCCTTCCACCAAGAAGGAGAAGATTTCTTCTTCTTGGAAATGAAGCCACATTGGGAAGAAATATGACTAGTCTTAAAACATTTATGACATCTAAAAGGAATGCCTTCGAAGTGAAGCTGCGAGATCCAAGGTCCCAAGGATGATTCAATTTTAATTTCAGCTGGGAGGCCCTTCGAGGTATCAATGTCTACCAAGATAGGAGCAACAGTAGAATGATACATATTATCAAAATCACTATCAGTCATCAAGAAATCTCCCAAAGCCCCACCCACTTCCTCAAGGATGGAATCCTACCACAGATGAAGGGGTAGATTGGGGAGCCTGACCCATATAGGGATAAAACTCAAGATTTTAGTGGAAGGATTGAAATCAAGGTGCCAAAGCTTGGTCAGGAGAAAAAAATTTCTCATTCTCCCAGCTAAAGACATAATCACATAGGATCGTAGCTCTATCCACAACATTATCAAATTTAGCAATGAAAAAGCCTTTTTCCATTGGAAAGATGTTAACAATACCTATTAATTTTGGTTCTCATTTTCGAGAGATCCAATCATGAAATTAGGGAAGGCTTGGCTAAAAACTTTGAAACTGACAAATTAGTCCATGGGATTTAAAACTTTCACTGTTGTTCATCAAATCTCTATCAGCATTAGAGGACAGCTTAATAGATAAAGACTCACAAATAGGAACCAGGGCAATGGGAGCCCCATTGGTAGTGGAAACCCTACATCCCTTCGTAGCCCAACCCATCTTGGAAACAACATCAACAAAAGACCCATCCAACCTCAGAGAAGTAATGCACTAGCACACAATGAAGTGCCAGCAACTGGTGATGCATCGAAAGATAGCGAAACACCAGAAGATAGAGAAAATCCAGTAGCCAGAGAAACCCTAGAGGCTCCAGCATCTAATGCAGACTGTAACTTCCAAGCCAACTGTAGAGCCCCAATGGAAGTCTACACCTTCCCATCCACCTGTGAAACACCACCAAAAGAAAAATCCCTAGCCGCATCTCCAGCAGCCAGCGAAACCTTAGAATCTCCAGCATCTGGCAATGCACCAACAAAAGCATTCGACAATGCACCAGCAGACAAAGAAGTACCAGCAGCTAGAGAAACCCTAGAAGCTCTAGCATCCAACACATACAACAACTTCCTAGCTAACTATAGAGCCCTAGTAGAAGTCAGCACCTTCCCATCCATCTGTGAAACACCAGCAGAATGAAAAACCCTAGTTGTATCTCCAGCAGCTAGAGAAACCCTAGAAGCTCTAGTAGAAGATTATAACTTCCCATCCGACTAGGAAATGCCAACGGAAGGAAAAACCATGGCTAAAACTCCAATAGCTGAAGAAACCCCAAAAGCTCCAACATCCAACGAAGTCTACAGCTTCCCATCAGACATCAAAGCTCCAGCGGAAGGCAAAACCATAGCTGAAGCTCCAGCATCCAGCAGAGCTGCAGTAGACAGCTCCATAATGTTATATTATTATAAGTGTTAATAAGTTGTTACAAGTGTGAATAAATATTTATAAGTATATATAAGTTTGAATAAAATGTTTATAGATATTTATAAGTGTGAATATATATTTATAAGAAATTATAAGTGTGAATAAATGTTTATAAGGGTTTGTTAGTGTTTATAAGTGTTATAAGTGTTTATAAGTTTGAATAAATGTTTATAAGTGTTATAAATCTGAATAAGTGTTTATAAGGGTGAATATGTGTTTATAAGTATGCATAAGTGTTTATAAGTATTTATAAATGTGGATAAGTGTTTATAAGTATTTAGAAATGTGGATAAGTGTGCATACCACGGTCTTTTGACAACAATATGAAAAAAAATTTAATTAGGGAATGTATCATTAATCAGAGAAGTGTTGATGTCATCATTTTAGAGCCTTGATAAATAATTAGCCACAACATTAGTTCTACTTGGCTTGTCAATGATAGTTATATCAAATTCTTGTAACAACAAAATCCTTCTTGCTAACTTGTCTGAGATGGTAGGTATGTTCATAAGATATTTTATGCTTCTATGGTCAGTATGAACAAAGACTGGGTATCTTTTGACATAATGACAAAATTTATTTGAAGTATAGACAACATCCAACAACTCTTTTTTAGTGACTATGTAATTGAGCTCCGGTCCATGTAAACTCTTGATGATATAGTAAATGGCATGGTCAAGGTTATTGGCTTTCTAACCTAAGACTTCTCCTATTGCATAATCAGAAGCATCGGTATGAATATGGAAAGGTAAAGACCAATCAGGTCCTCTAAGCATTGGTGCTATGGTAAAAAATATTTGAGTTGTAGGACAGATTCCTCATAGGCTCGTCTCCATTTGAACTCAGATTATTTTGTAAGAAATGTGTATAATGGACTATCTATTTGACTAAATTTTTTAATGGAACACCTGTAATAACCTACATGTCCTAAAAATGATCTAACATCTTTTTTCTTTGTAGGTGTAGACAATGTAAGAATTACCTTAATTTTTGTGGGGTCTACTTGTATTCCAGCTTCAGAGATGAAGAGTCCTAGAAAAAATCCTTGCATCATCATAAAACATTTTTTTCTATTAAAAAATAGATTGTGCTCTTTACATATGATAAACACTTTTTCTAAGTTCACCAAATCTTCATCAAAAGTAATACCAAATGTAGTGAAATCATCCATGTGGATTTCCATGCAATCATGTGAGATATCAACAATTATGTTGATAACATCCCTTTGAAAGATAGCTTAAGCATTACATAAAGAAAAAGGTAACACAAAATAGGAACGTGTTCCCCAAGGACATGTAAATGTGGTCTTTTCTTGATCCTCTAGATAAATGTTGATCTAGTTATATCCACTGTATCCATCCAGAAAAGAAAAGTACTTTTTACCAGCTAAGGTATCTAGAACTTGATCAATGATTGGCAAGGGAAAATGATCTTTCTTTGTAGCATTGCTTAGTTCTCTGTAGTCCAAACATATTCTCCATTTACCTCACTTTTTAGGAGAAATTACCAAAGGAGAAACCCATTTGATATCTGAAATTTGATAAAAAAAAACTAGCATTCAACAATTTTTGCAACTCAGTCTTTACAATTTCTCTTAAGGCTGGGTTAATTCTTCTTTGAGGTTGGTGGAGTCGTAAAATGACTTCATTGATACAAATTTTTTGTGTACAGATCTTTGGGCTAAATCCTTTCATATCTCCATAATCCTAATAAAAAGCTTTCTCCTATTTACAAAGGAGTCGAGTTAATAATGATAATTGTGATGATGATAGTTTATTATTGACATACAACTTGTGACTAGGTGAGAGCTCCACCATAGTTGTTAGTTCAAGAATTGATACTTTAGGTATAGGATGTGTGGATATCTCAAAGGGTAGTAATTGATAGATAATATCAGGTTCAACAAGAAGAATACAGTCCTCATAGGTAGATAACTACAAAAAAGAGCTTTTAGAGATATCTTTCATTGTAACATAGTCATTGGTAAGAATGATTTGAATCACATCATCATCTTCTTGAAGTTGGAAGAAAAAATTTATGTGTAACATCATAAGTTCAACAAAAGAGTTAAGCTCTTCCACCTCATCTCCCAAATCAGGCCAAATAGGAGTACTTAAGTCTGGTTGAGGTTGGACTAGAGGATATAAATCTAACTTCTTAATTGTTTAGCCATTTGAAATGGTCATGTTACCTGAACAAAAACTTATATTGGCATCATTTATGGCTAACCAAGGTCATCCAAGGATTACTAGGTAACTAGAAAGAGTTACCTTAGGCGATAATATCATGAAGTCAGTAGGGTAGTTCCAAGAATCCAATGTAACTAATGTCGCAGGAAGGTTTGGAACTTTTATAATTACAAGAGGTTCTGGTGTAGGTAAAGTAGTGCTAGATCTTAAGTGAATATCAGTTATTTCTAATGCATAGGTAGGGTACTGTGGGGCATTTATAGCATACATAGGTTTTTTTGTTGCTTGTTGTTAGGATTAGGTTGTGGCTGAGAAGGTAATTGTCTTGGCCTTAGAGGAGGACTTGCGGTTGAAGGAGGTGGAATGAGTGCAGTTTGAGACACTAGAGGTGGTAAGGATTGATAGCTAGGATTTTGATTAGGCCACTATTGGGATACTTTCCACTGGCTATATGGTTTTCAATTCCCTTGTGGTGGCTACCATTGGTTTTGAGGCTGTGGCCATTGGGTTTTATGTGAATTAAACTACTGGTTGTGTTGAGTATTAGGCCAAGCATTATTCCAAGAAGGTTGGGAATAATAAAAATTCTAGTTCTACTATTGGTTATTATAAGGATTAAAATATTTCAAAGGATCATGGGGCATACCTTGTCTAGGGGCCCATGGCCAACGTTGAGAAACAAAGAATAGTTATTCGTCCTCTCCTTCTATTTTCCTAAACTTGGTATGAAGGTGTTGGGTCTCCAAATTCATGACTAACTTGCACCGATAGTCCTCATTTTTCTGCCAATAGTGAGGGAAATATTCAACTAGCTTTCCCATGACATCTTCATTCTTCTTCTTGCCTTGCATTGTGTCCAAATGTGTAGCAACATCATTGATTTAATATGTAGTAATAAATGAATAATATTTGGCAAAAAGGTATTTAGAGTATATAAACTATTATCTACCCATGGGTTCTGATGGTTTGACTTTAGTTATAACATATTCACAAGTTCCAATACTAAAAAGGTATAACAAATGTCTTAGAAATTTTTGAAACAAAGCATACAAATATCATAAAACAAGGATAAATTATAGACCCATTGAAAACTTCAAATGCACGTAACATTTATGTGTGATAAGATATTTCCATCAAAATTTTGGATTAGCAAGAATATACTTCAATATAGCTTTCGATAGATCCACGCCCAAAAGATTACCCCAAGATTCTCTTCCAATCCAAAAATTGTATGCACTAGAAGAACACTCTATTCTTTGCTTTGTACTTAACCAAAACTCAACTAGTCTTTTAGTATGATCACCTGATAAGTTGAGCACATGGTATTATGGTATAAACACCATATTATTGTCATTAATGACAACACTCATTCATATCTTCAATTTCTCTTTCCATGTTTCTAACCTCTCCATCATGGGGAAATTTACAATAGTTATGCATAGGAGAAACTACAACTTTCATGGAAGTGAGCCAAGGAAGACAAAGTCTAACTTGAAGCTGATCAAAAGTTAAGATGACCAAAAAGGTGAGTACATTTATGGTTTTATCACCACCTTTTATGACAAGAGTAATGGAACCATGAGTAGGATAAGTGAAACCATTGAATTTATTTTATCATCACATTAGATTTATCATAAAAATCTCATTGGAGTTATCTGATACAAATATGTTCTTCTGTTATAACATTGACCATGCAACTAGGATCTATAAGAACTCCATGACAAGGAAGACCATTAATATTTGAAAATATGTAAAGAGGATCATTAGGTGCCTTAATTGTCTCACTAGGATCAAATGTAATGTAAATACCAGGTTCAAGTTTAGGGTTAGGTTTAGATTGATCAATAAGGTTAACAACTTTGTTGGCTTTGGTACACTAAATGTTATAGATCACAAAGGTAGGAGAGTCAACAAAAGGGTTAGATGAAGGATGAATAGAAGGAATAGACTGAATGGTATTGGTGTAATGTGAAGATAAATGGTTGATATAAATTTTCAAATTTTGGTTGAGAAGGGAAATAAATTTGTATTCTTGATCATTAACAACCTAAACAAACATAGCAATATAATCAATAATGTCTTGAAAAATAGTTTTCAAATGGTAATATTTCTTAGTATCATAACCAAGTTGATAATAATATTGGAAAAAAGATTTTGGATCAAATTTATTGCTTGTTTATTTGGAAGGATCAATTGGCTTAATGGGAGGAATTGTTAAGACATTAGCATTAATCAAATTCAACATCACATTATGAAAATATTCATAAAGAGGTGTGAAATTACTAGAAGGTCTAAAATAAGATGATAAAGGAGTCACAGCTTTGGATGCTACTGCCAATTTCACATCAATTTTGTTTGAGAAATTATTGATCTTGATGAAGCCTTTTGATTTTTAAAACATCTAAAAAGTTTGAGATGTGGCATCACTCTTATCAACCATAGCCATTAGAGTGGTGCTCTCAAATTAACTCACTTGAAGCCAATAATTATGAATCATTGTCCATAATTGAGTAAAATAGGAAAATTTAGAAATAAATATCCTATTGATAATTTTTTTTGTAAATTATAAATTAAAATAGATTTAATATCAACATCAAGAACAAGATAAGAAATTTGACCTTGGAAATGCTTAAATCTAAGATATAAAGTCAATAAAATTTTCTTTAATGCCTTATTTAAAGTTCATTAAATTAGTCAAATTATTTAATGAAATAATTAGAAATATTTTAGAAAGGACCAATGGAATAAGGAGGAAAAGGACAATACCATTTCAAGGCCTTATCTTGAAAGGTTCTAGTGAACAGTTTAGCTTGAACCTATGATGATAAGAAAATTCACTACACAATGTTTGAAAGGTCTTAACATGGGTCAAGGGATGAAATTTTCCATTGTAAGTCTCCAAGTGAGGAATTTACATATATTTAGGGATAAAGACACATATAATATCCAAGGACAAAGGGATAGAAATTTCACATGTAGTACTATTGATATTAGATTGATTCATATAGACAATTTCTTATTACAAGGATAAAATAGTTTGAGTAAGGCTATTAATAGTGGAATCTGTAGAGAGATTGGTATGATACATATGTGAAATATTGGGACCACTATGGGAAATGGAAGGAACATTGCAATAGGAAAATAGAACATTTTTTTAGGTAGGGATGGATGAAGGTTGTCAAACAAATAGAACACTTGAAGGAGGAGGAGAAATAAGATTAGGAATTCTTCCAAGAGTTAACATGAATAAAATTTGTGTTTGAAATGGATGTAGTCATGAGAGATGGAGCATAAGTGAAAACACTAGGTAAAGAGGTAAGAATAGAAAGGGAAGTATCAATGATAGTCGAAGGTGGAGTTATCTTAAGCACGGTTCTTAAGAAGTTTAACATTACTATCAACAAGATGTGAAATAGTTCTTAAGAAGTTAATTCCATGTTAATTTATATGAATCAACTTCTTTAAAATTTCTACTAAGGAAATATCTTATGTGTTAGAATTCTCTTGAGTTAACCATCGTTCAAATTTATCAAGGTCATGGTAAAGATTTTGAACCTTGTTAGGATGAACTCTTAAATATTCATCTTCATCATGAGCAGAGTGGGAAGAGTTATTCTCAACAAGAATAGGAATTTCATTAGGAGGAATGTGTATTTCATCATGATTCTTAGGAAATAAAGAGGAGTTAGGATTAAAAAACCCATAAGAGTATGAATTCTACTAACAAAATTTTTATAGGTAGGACTCAATGTTATAAAAATCATGCACAAGAAAAGAAAGAAAAGATTGATCTAGCAATGAAAAATATAAAATTTGAAAAGATATGAAAACACTCATTAAATTTAGGAAATATTAATTAAATTGCACATAAAATGTAATGAATAACACATCTAACTATGAAATTAAAATTGAAGATCCAATGCACATAAAGGGGATAGAACACCAAAATCAAAATAGAAATTTCATGCATTGGTTTCACCGTAATGTAAAATAAGAAAAGGGAAACATAGTATATGTAAGGATTTGTCCACCTTTTCATAATGCACAATCAAAAAGAAGATGACCCTATGATCCTTCACTATTATGATTAAGAATGAAATGGATTTGGGGAATTAATCTAATGATGCAAGATAAATGACTAAAATAAGATAAATTAGATAGTTTTTGAAAAATACAAATGAAAATAGAGAGTAACATGCGGTGACCAGAAATAGAAGCTCAAGAATCGTACTAACCTGAACA
This sequence comes from Chamaecyparis obtusa, assembly GCA_027943335.1. Taxonomy (NCBI): domain Eukaryota; kingdom Viridiplantae; phylum Streptophyta; class Pinopsida; order Cupressales; family Cupressaceae; genus Chamaecyparis; species Chamaecyparis obtusa. Next base: position 10,783 of record BSBK01008963.1, read on the forward strand.
ACTAATCTGAAGCTATTTTGACAAGAAAATAAAGTTTGATAATTATGTTCCTAATAAAATAATCTTGGAGGATTTTTTCCCTAGAAATCTACAAAGAATTTAGATTGATAGTCCCACAGATCTTTGATCTTGCCAAAAAACTTTTGACAACTATGTTATCTACACCTACATAAAGAAAAATAGGGAAAAGGTTGTGGAAAAGGGTTTGCCTTGGTCAAAACCCTATTAGGAATCAACCTTGAAAATAAAATAATATTTCATAAAGGATTTAGTAAATAATGAAGGTGAATATTAGATCTACCTAGCTAATAACTTAATGAATGGATATTAATATCACACATATTCATGAAGATGCTTAAATGTTTCCAATCTGAACATTTAATGTGGAAAGTAGTCAAGGATGCTATCACAAATGCATAGATCTATAAATTTTTCTCCTAGATATTTAATGTAATAATGCTTGATTGAATACTTTCTATGAAATAATGAATGAAAATTAACTAAGGATCTTCTTTCTTTCTTGAGAAATACTTTTCTTGGACATCATGGGATAGAAGATTTCTACAATAGAGAATATTTCCTGAAAAATTCTTTGGATTCTTGGAGAGAGACTAGATCTTGGATGCTTGCCTTCAAATCTTGGATTCACTTGGTTTCCTGATTGTTTCTTGATCATGAGTTGATAATAGATCTTTGTTACTATAATTAGAAGAGATAGGGTGTTTATACACCTCATCACACATTTTGGGATTTAAAATTACTCTAGGCCAACCACAAGATCTAATTTTCCATCAAAAAATTGCAATGAGGATTTGATTAAAATTTGGGCCCAAACCTTGGGGAAACAAAAAGACTTGTGCATTTTGTTCTTGGGAACAAAGAGTTCTTGGTGTTTTGTTCCTAGGAAAAAAACCAAAATTTAAATGGAAAGTGGAGAATATAGGGTAGATGTTAGATCAGGGGGAATAGGTAACTGGAGCAAGCATAATGAACATGAAACCTCAAAATCAACAAAATGGGGCCTAAATGAGCATCTGATCTTGGGATAACTTTTTAGAATAGTACAAGTAGTATTGCATAAGGAGACAAACTTCAAATATAAAGAGGTTTTAGGATTATTTGACTTCAAAATAAGATCAAAGAAAGGGTTTTGCAACTTGTTAAGTAGGTTATTATTTCTTCTTTCCTTTTCCACTACCAACCAAACTTCTTGGCCTAAAAAAACCTATCATTTTCGAAGAAAAATTACAAGTAATATATCTATACAAGGACCATTTTCAACTTCCCTATAAAATACCACTTGTATGATCTCTAATATGAATGGAGAAAACAAATCATGATTATATACATTTGAGAGTGAGCATTGAATTTGATTTACCAGTATTTAATCATTTTTTAGAAACAACTAGAAAAATTTATATATATATACTTGAAACACTTATAAGTTACAATTTAATTCAATTATATTTATATATGTAATTTTATTAAAATAACTTTTCATCCTAGTATAATTTAACATGGAAGAATACATTTTATAATCATAACGTGTTGATAATATTGTATTTATACATAGGCTAGTTTTGATGGTTGTAAGATTATGATTAATCCATAGGAGAAGGGACATGATATCTCTAATCTAGTTTTGGTATTTCACTAATCTATCAAATAGTTGGAGGAACTATCCTAGGAAGAAAAGGTCAATATTTTTGGGGTGGACATGGTATAACCAACACTATAAATGCCTTTTGTCTTTCTATTATGGAGATAGGAAAAGAAACATGAGGCACAAATTGTATGTAAAAGGGGTTCCATTTTATAGGCTGATTTACCATTTTATAGAAGGTGTAGGTCTAGGATCAATAAGAACCATACGAGAATGAAAAAAATGTAGAGAAGATCAATGCAATGTGGGTTACTTTGTCTTTATTATATATAGGTAGATGAAGAATGATATTAAATGATAATTTTTTTATGAAATTATTAGGAATAAGAGGTTGACCCAAATGGGTATGTGTAGGATCATGCTAGGCCAAAAAGTGGCGATGTGAAAAAGAAGTTCGGATTGATAGACTCTTTGAAAACCAGCTATAAATTTCAAAAAATATAACATTTTTGAAATCTGAAATATACATCACATTCTATGCTTCACCTAATAAAATAATAATAAATAATTCTTTCAATTTGAGGAATTTTAGACTAAGTTAAGGTGGTTAGACACAAGAGTTTTTATATTCAGGAAAAATTGTAGTAGAAAAATCATAATTAATTATTTAATTGGAAAAAAAATAAAAAAAATATATATCACATCCAGACATAAGTCTACTACTTTTATCTAGAATCTTATAAAAAAATATTATCATTTTGTTTTGTTTAATGTGGTCAGACATACACCTACTTGTTATCTTTCTAGTCCTGATTGATAGACTTATTGACAAATAGCTATAACTTTCAAAATGTATAACATTTTTGAAATCCAAAACATGTGTCACATTCTATTCTTTTCCTACTACAAGAAAAATAAAAATAAATTCAATTTGATAAAGTTTAGACTAAGTTAACATGGTTAGACATGAGAGTTTTTGTATTCTGGAAAAGTTGTAGAAAAAAAATCATAATTAACTATTTACTTGGAAAAAAATTACAAAAAAATATGTGTCACATCCAGACATGAGCCTACTACTTATATCTATAATCTTGTAAAAAAAATTTTATCATTTGATTGTGTTTAAGGTGGTCAGACATACACCAACTTCTTATTTTTTTCTTGAAATTTTCGTACTACTATATTGAAATTTGAAAATTTCAACATATAGAATAATTGTTTTTCAAAAAAGGCCTAGTATCTTAGAAACTAAATTAAATTTTCTACAGATTCTATTCTTACATATTTTTGATATAATATTTATAACTTGTTCAAATTTGTATGTCAACTTGCCTAAACCTGATTTTCTGAATTTTTATTGCCACTTAAGGGCCTAGTTTGGCATACCATGATCCTGCACATACCTAAATATAAGTACATTTTTTGTTTTTGTAAGGGTCCTAAAGATGAATTAGATTATTTTTAATAATTTATCACGATATTGATTAACACTACAATAAACATAAAATAACTACAATGTCTTTGAGGCCATTTGTATGGGAACAAAAACTTAACACATGACAATGAGTAGCAAGTGTCTATCTATAATTTCCCTCTTAGTTGGCCTATTCTGATACCTTTTCATTGAAAATTATTAGAAGGAATAGGTGAGAAAACCTCTTTCATCATATTATTTTTGAAATAGATTGAAGAGTTTTCACTAAATGGATGGTGAATGATCTACACTGTCAACCTTTCTTAGGAAATCTTAGAAACCACTCATTCCAAAATTAGAAATCTCTTTCTAATTTTAATTATTTAGTTCTAAGTTGGTTACATGATCTAACTTATACGGAAATGAATAGCGACATGACCATATGAGGGTATAGGTAGAATATTTTATTTTCTCTAAAAAATAGTCTTATAATCCTTGATTTATTAAAGGTTATCACCATCAATAAATATTATGACCCTCTCAAAGATAATCTTATCCATGTTCAAGATTAACAATAGTAAAAGAGTGGACCATATTGGTAGATTGGTATCCATACCATATAATTAGCAGATCTGGGCACTATAAATTATATCCAAGAGATGGAAACTCACATTAATCTAGGATATTGAAAAAATTCTACTAGGAGCATGTGGGTTTTAGAGCTAGCTTCATGATGTTGATAGATTCCCTTGTTGGATAGTCCTCTCATGGATTATAGGGAAACATGAGTTTATAATAGGAACATGTAGATAATAATCAAAAAATGTCATAGTGTGGTATACCACATCTTAATTACCTATGGTAGTCAATGCATTACATGAATGGTCATTAGGATGTTATCGTACTAGTGGTAGACTAGTTGAATGTATCTCTCTAACTACGAGTCATAAAATCTTTGTGAAACTAGATAGGGGTTGAATTTACTTTGAAAGGCTCACATTGTAACCCAAGTGATCCATGATTAGTTAAGGATAATGAGCCTATAATACCTCATAGAAAACTTAAGGTATGTTTCCATGGTATGTTAGCTATTTTCCTCCATTTTTCATTATGTAAGTTCTAGAATTATGTTATGTTGAATAGCATGCAGTATGCATAAAATATAGTAAATTGCATTAGTATAAACTACTTATTTTATTCCCTAGATGTATCTTACATTTTTGGTGTACACACAAGATAGTGCACTTCTATGAATCATTACATTCAAGAACACTCAAGAATGAGGTCTCAAAAAGCGATCCATAGCTCTCTATGTATGGAGTTGCAAGATTTAAAATTGCTCTTAGCTAGAGCTAATAGGCTTAATGACCTTGCTAGTCAACCACACAATGAGAGATTCAAAAATTGAAGACAAGGGCAAGAGTGCCAATATCCCCAAAGAATCAAATGGAAATGCAATGCAAGTAAGCTAAGAATGAGGATGCAAACTAGTCTATGGAAATGAAAGTGCAAACTAGGCTATGAAAGGAAAGTACAAGTTTTACAATCCCTCCTAATTAAACTATGTGAGATTAATCTATAGCATAAAGAAAGTCTTTACGAAGAATGCCATGATTATGCAACTATGAAAGCAAGAAAGGAAGCTAAATGAAATGCAACAACAATGTCTTCAAATCTTGAATGCAAGAATGCCTTCAAAGAGCTCCAAATGACCTAGAAAACCTGTAGCATAACATTAGCATAAAAGAGATGGATATGCAAATGAGGAAGAGAGCTCTTCTTTTATAGGAAATGAAAAGGAATGGACCATGGATATTATGAGGAAAAAGATTTAATCAAGGATGGAGCATCAAAGAGGAGCAATCCATGTGCACAAATATCCTCCAATGAGAAAATAAGAGTTGACTTTTGTGTCCATATGAGACAAAAAGTGCTTTTCTCTTTTTTATAAAATAAGAATAATGCTTTATTGGTGCAACTTAGGATAAGATGAAAAGTGGGGGCTTTTTATTTATTAAAAGGGGAGGAAATATTCCTTTTAAATAAATAAAAACTTAGGATAAAATGGTTAGCCCAAGGCAAATAATTGAAAATGATAAAATAGGATTTGATTAAGGAAATTGATATAATTGATAAAATGTTGATTTTTGAAAATATTGATTCAGGGATTTGATAAATTGCTAAATGGGGGCCCGAAGTCTAGGTGACCATTTTAGGGTGCATACAATTGGAATCATGAAAATGTTAGATTAATTCCTTTTTCAAAAAGAATTATGTAAAATTTTGGCTCTTGTTGGGGGGTTTTGTCACACTAGATCCTTTTTAAAGAATGCAATTTATGCATATTCGACATTCTTGTTCTTGCATATTAAAATTTCTCACCAATACCATGATGGGATCCTATGTTTGTGCTTGACTCCCATTGTCATCTCCCATGAATGTATGCCTAGTAGGCTCATGATTTATCCCTATGCCTCTTTAAATTTTTAGCCATTGTGTTATTTTATTAATTTTTATCATCTCTTTATTTATTTATTTTTCTTTTATTTTTCTCAACATACATTAAATAGATTCAACTAATAGGGACTTAACAAAATGGTGGACTTTGAAAGTTGGGCCTTCCACATTGGAAATATAAAAACATTAATGAAACATTAAAGAGTTGCAAGATAATTAATTTTTGAACATTTAATAACATGGTGTAGTTTCATAAATTGTATCTTCATATAATTCCACTCACTCAGTCTTTATTTTAGTGCTCTATTACTATGCCCCCAAATCTAACTGATATTTCTCAAGTCAAGGTAGAATTTTACAAGCATAGTAATCTTTTATCTCCCTAGCCTCTTTCGAAACCTCTAAGACTAGAATAGGGTGTCGAACGTCCTGGTCCTAGTGAAAAATGGTGTTGGGCACTAGTTTGTAACCAAAAACTACCTAATTTGAATATTTTAATGGTTTGAAAATGATGAGAGAGAAAATACTATCCACATCAATTTGATTTGAAAATTTTCAACATGTTTCATGAGTCTCGCCTATTTAAACATCAAACTTCAGCGAATTCATCTCTCATCAAGAAATCTAGCAAGAACTTCAATCATTTTTAAGGAAGAAAAGGAAGATTTCTAGCATTGAAGGATTCAAGCATTGAAGATGACATCCATGATCAAGTTCATGTGTTTCCTCCATAAGTGGATGCATACGTGATCCTCCTTCTTAGCACCATCAACTTTCATAGTAGCTTCAAGACAAGGACAATCCACTGGATAAGGCATATCATTGTGATTTGACATTCTTTAGTTTAGATTCAAGTTTTAGTCTTAGACATTATTGCTATAGGAAGATTGAATCCATGGGCGTTAACTAAGGAAAGAAATTTTACAACACGGATTAGGTAAACATCTTGAGTCCAAATCCATGTGTGATATTAGTATTAGAAATTGTTGGGATTATGTTTCCTACCAGGATTTTGAGGCCAATTTAAATGACACACTTCTCTTTGATTCTTCTTCCCATATTTATATTTAAAATTAATATATTAGACCTATAACTTTTTGTTTATGTTGATTAGTGTGAAATTTCATACCTTTTTGCCTAATTTTTTTTGCATCTTATCCAATCACATTGAATCAATAAAAAGAGGATCATTCAATCACATTCACTCATTACCAACTCTTACCTATCTCAATTAGTTTAAAGCTAGGAAAATTTTCAAATTACTCCATTAATGAAATGATTGATGTAAGTTTGATGTAAGTTTGATCTCTAGTTAGCACGCTAAGACTAGTGATCCCCATTTTCACCATATTTCCTTTAAGTTTCCAAACTCAAAAGACCCATTTTCTAACATCATCAATATTGAGATGATTTCCAGATAATCTTCTATTGATAGTGTACCTCAACCAAGTATTGGACTCGTCCAAAAGAGAATTATTAAGAAGAACTAAGTTTTTTCTGCCTCCATGTCTCCAACATATAAATTTCTACTTTAAACCACTTTCAGAAGGATATCAAGTTCATCGTCATCGTCGTCATCGTCATCATCATCATCATCATCAGTTAGATCCACAAATCCATTTTTATTAAAAGGAGAAAAAACCCTAACAAAAGGAGACAAAGGATAATCTCCTTCGATTTCTTGCCAATAGTAAGAATTGACATCAAAGAGAGTCATTAGCTTTTGTAGCAGCAATAGCACCAACAAAAAGTGCCAAAACAAGGGTATTGAACATACCATCTCCCACTTCATTCGCTTTAACTCTTGCATCTTCATCTTCTTCGACCTCACCATATTCTTACATGACTAAATTTCACCATGTTGTCTTAGATGTGCTAGTTTTACTCATAGATCGAGTAGTATGGTATTTAATGTTAGTTGTGTCTACAATTTTTTCTATCACCTTTTCTGCTTTCCCTTATTACTTCATCATTGTGCATACATGTCTTATTGTTTAGACTTAGGACTATGTTAATAGATATTTATGTGATACTTCAAGTGAAAGGACGACCTCCATCATCTTGACTAGATTTTTTATTTAGTTTAGCGTGCAATAATCAAATAATAGATGCCATACATGATATTTGTGCACGTCGTAAATACTTGCGATGATATACACTTGATGTGTTGAATTAAATAAAAAAATTAATGATGATGGAGACTACCTTTCTACAACTAAATTAAATCAAAATAGTATTGATGAAAAAACCTATAATTTTGCTCAAATAGTTGCTCAACTAAATCAAGTCCTAAGTGATGTGGAATACTATATTGTTGTAGAAAGTTTTATATGTATGCTATGCAAGATATAAAAATATTTTTGGTTTTAATAATTTACCATTTAACATACAAATCAATATTAACTTAAAATATATTTTTTACATCAATTATACAATTATATTTTTTAATTTTAATTTGTTAATTCAATTATAATTTTATTGAAATTTAGACTTAATTTTCACCAAAATTTAAAATTTGTGAATGTTATAATTTTAATAATTTCCAACCAATAAAAAAGTTTATTGAATCTTTAAGCGTCAACAACTTTCCTTTTCAATTAAATTTTTAAAAATTAACATTTTTCTCTAAATTTCTTCTAATTAATCTATTTAATATTTTTTATATTGGAAAAAATATTTAATTGATTTCAGTCTATTTTCCAATTTATTTTTAAATTTTGAATAGATGAATGAATAATTTATTTTTTAAATTTGAATAAATGAATGAATAATTTAAAAATAAAATTTGGGAGTTTGTTATTATTTTATATTTAGTGTTCGAAAAAGCGTCCATATTAGTGTTGAGGAAAAAAGCATTCCTAATTCAAAAAAAGATCACGTTACCAATCAACATAAAACAAATATTGTACCGTTGAATTTAAAAACATGTTACCGTTGCAGACTGTTTTAGAAACATTGTAGATTGTTTACATTCGTGGTTTGTTTAAAATTAAACATCACTTTCCCCTTCCTCCTTTGTAGATTGTTGCATGAGATGGCTTGTTTCGTGGATCAGAATTTTAATGGCTCCAAGAATCAAGAGCTGCATCGTTAATGCATTTTCAAGTTCAATTTGCTATCGCTATCAAACAATGAGAAAATTTGATTTGGGCTCTTTTAAAAACATCTTGATCAAGAAAGCAGCAAAACATTGTTCATGGTGCACCAAAACTTCATTTGATAAAAATACATTGTGCAACAAGAATTCCTGAGGAAGAAAATGCAGAGAAATGTAAAGGAGAAAATTTGAGTTAAAAGTTACAGAGCTTCAACGATTCAACCAAGATGGGATCTCCGGAGGAGATGTAAAGCTGAGAGATCCCTTGATAGGAAAAGAATATGTTAAAAGTTAGAACGCTTCAACGATTCAACCAAATGGGGATCCCCGAAGGAGATATAAAACTCAGCGGTGCCGTGAAGAAAGTGTGCCACCTGATAGACATCAGAACCGCTGAGTATGTGGGACACAATATTCCTTCGCAGACGATTGGCATCAAGAAAGATACATCTAAGCTCCGTAAGGTTAATTCTTGGAGTTGCTGGTCATGGGTGGTGGTGGCATTGCTCTGTTTTAGTGGGGTTGCAGAGGGCCGATTGATTACCTAGCTGGACTATGGAAAAGAAAGAATGGGAATTGATATTGCAGGGAGATTGAAATACTCATCAATGGGAGAAATACAAGAAAGACAAGGACTGGGAGCTTCAAGCATATTGGCAGGTATGTATCAAATAATTATGTCCAAATTTCTTTTGTAATGATTTAGTTCCGCATCCATGTTAAATCCAAAATTAGTAAGATGAGTTTATTAAAAAAGTTTCACTACCTTAAGGATTTAATCTTGAAATCAATACCCTGTTTGTCTGTTGAATTTCGATTAAGATTCTTGATAGGACATGCCAATTTCAGCAGAGAGTTTGAATTTAATTTAGTTGAATTTTATTTATCTTGCCTAGATGCTCAATCATCAATATTTCATTTCTATTGATATTTAAAGATGTTTGTTTTGTTCTCTTGTTTGGGTATGCCCCGTCCATTGTCTGAAACAAAATTGTATGCTTCTTTTATGCTGTTGCCTGCTGAATAATAACGATGCTTTTGTCTCTAGTTGCGCACTGGGCTTTGTTTCAAACTGTCAGCTAAGAAATATTTTTGAAGCCCTGTATATGTTGCTAGTATTTCATGTCGGGATATCGTCCTTTGGTTTTATTGTCATGATGTGGCCATTCCTGTCTAAAAGCGTTTATCCCTATTTTTTTGAAAAATGCTTTCTTTTGTTTGGGTCTGCGTCCCAACCTTTTCTGAGGCCGCCTGCCCTCTATGATGTCTATGAAGACTAGGGCTTGTAAGTCTAGCACTGGTCATAAGGTGCTAGTCTGTTTCTGACACCATTTTTCTGATATAATATCCTTATATCCCTTTCTCTCTAAATAGGTTACTTAGTTTTTTCACTTTATTTCTTACATCATGTAAAGTGTACCTGAAAATATAATTACTTGCTCGATGCCCTCGTTCTCAACATAGGACTGTGGTGGTCTTAAAACTTTTAATATTTGCAACCATTCTATTAAATTTACATAGAAGAGGATTAATCTACATACCCAACATGTCACCAACAGGAAAGTTTGATCTATGATCTGAAACTACGTAGATGCTCTGGTTGTTCGATATTTTCCAGCTCACTTTGTGATTAGTCTGGAGATGGTGCTGTTGTAGTTGTCGGTTTTTCTCTCCTCCTCAACTTTTAAGATCTCAGAATTACTGAAGAAAATGAGTGATGATGAAGCAATTTGAAAGGGGAGAAAATAAATTTTTATTAAGTACCGTTAAAAAAGTGAATCACGTTTTTCTTATTTGGAAAAAGATTTGAAGACATTTTTCAGCTGCAAGGGACTGTTTATACTTCTAAAACGGTTCCCAGACCTTTTTCCATGTATGGAAAATAATTATTTTGCAGTTTTGTATATCTTTGTGATGTGGGCAAAGCTGAAAAAGCCCAGACATCTCAATAAACGACTCACAAACATATTTTAAGCAAATTCATATGAATATAAAGAAAAATAAATCAACAGTCGTTACCAGCATACTCCCAACACACGCCAAACTTGAAATTTTGAAATAAGTTACAGACATCCATCAAGTGAAGAATGATAAATTATCATTGTTGCAACTACCTATGCTGGATATACCCGGCGATGAATTTCTTTTATTAAACGCAATTGGAAGATCTAAAAAATTAATTCAAGAAATATTGTGACAGACAGTTCTGAGAATTGAAGAATTTTGGATACAGCTGCGAATTATTTTAGCATTCCTCAATTGCAGGAAATAAACAAAGAGAATTTGGTGGGAATGTTTCAGAATCTTCATAAAGCAATTAAGAAGTTGTAACTAGCACTGAGATATAAACTGTGGAATGGGGTTTCTATGAATAATGCCAGATCACATATATGTAAGGTGAGAAAATATAGTATAACAGTCGCATATTGTTGATGTTATAGAAGGAGGTCATCACGATGACAAGTTGAAGGACATTTTGAGACCATACCAATAAAAAAAAATCAATCCATTCAACCCCAAAATCCACAGTGAGAGTCACAGAAATCAAGTTGTGGTCAATTGTACTGTAACTGTAAAATAGAAGCTTATATGACAGGCAATGGAAAAGCATAAGTAATGGGAAACATGGAGATTACTCGTGTCTGATAATTCTTTTCCTTTTACAGCATCAAGGTACCTGGTTCTATTCAATATTCCTCCATTTATTATTACCTTGAAGGAAAACCCAGTTAGTAAAGTAATTGCATCGAATCAATGCAAAGCAGTCATTTCAAAGATATTGGAACGGGCTGCTTTCTTTGATGTCCTGCAACAATTTATTCTCTACTTTTGTTGCTGGAAGTAAAAGCATATCTTCCTAAGTATTCCATTTCCTTTTAGTTTTGGAAGTCCCACCCTGTTTCGTTCATTACTTGCTCGATGCCCTCGCCCTCATCATGTGCCAGATCTTCTTCACCACAGTATTAGTACCACTGCTGCCCCTTCAACGATTCCTGTACAAACAAGATTTTAGGGAAAGATTATTTTAAATGCAAAATCTTTGTTTGTTCTTCCAGGATGGAAATCAAACTTTTAGAAGTAATTTAATGCACAGAGCAATAAAATTTTGTATGAGATTTCTTGTGGAAAATGTTTGTCAAGATCTTTAACGACTTCTAGCATGGAGAACAGTTTTCAAAGAAATTTAGAGCACATACGAGTAAAACTTAGTTTTCAATTTCTTCAGAAAATTATTTAGCAAAATCTTTAACGACTTTCAACATGGAAACATATTCTCAAAGATATTTTAAGCACAGGCAAGTAAAGCTTAGTCTTCGATTCCTTCTAAAAAATGTTTAACAAAATCGACTTCCAGCACGGAGAACAGATTTTGAAAGAAATTTAGAGCACTGACGAGAAAAACTTATTTTTCAATTTGTTGAGACAAATGTTTAGCATAATCTTTAACGACTTACAACATGGAGAATGGATTTTTAATGAACAAACATATGAAGGTAATAACTCTTTTAGAGGAAGGCTTTATTCAAGAGGTAGAGGTAGAGGATTTCTTGGAAAATGTTTTAAATGTAACAAGTACAGATATAGATCTTATGAGTGTCAAGAAAATCCTACCACAAATCAAAGGAGTGTACACATTGTTGAAGGTGGAGAGGAGGAAGATGTACATGAACCTGCCACTTATAATGATGAACCCGAAGTTGGTTAATCAGTCTTAGTGAAAAGGGTGTTACTCAAACCCAACAAGGAGGTGATAGAACAACCTCAAAGAAATTATTTACTTAAAAAAACATGAAAGAGTGGAGGAAAATATTGCAAAGTCATCATAGATAGTGGGAGAAAAGACAATCTAGATTCAACAGAGATGTGGAGAAACTAGGCTTGAAAAAGGTAACACATCCTACTCCTTACAAAGTGTCATGGTTGCAAAAAGGACATCAAGTCTTGGTTAATGAGCAGTGTAAAGTGGATTTACAAATAGGAACTTACACAGATCATATATTGTGTGATGTTATGCCCATGGATGTATACCACATTTTTCTCAGAAGGCCTTGACAATATGATAGAAAGGTTATGCATGATGGCTGAGACATTACCAACACTTTTGAGAAAGATGGGAAGAAGAACATTCTTACACCCTTGAAGGAGGAATGAGTTACCACTGAACCAAGCTCTAGAGTGATGCTAATGGGTGGTAAGGAATTTTTACACCACGTTAAGAAGGAAGAGGTAAACTTTTCTTTGATAGGAAAGATTAAAAGTGTAGTTACTGACACAAAGATAATTGATTTTCCTAAAGAAATTCAAGATATGTTGAAAGAGTATAAAGACATAGTAGTGGATGATCTTCCTAATGCTTTACCTCCTTTAAGGAGTAGCAACCATCACATAGACTTGATTCTAGGATAAAATCTTCCAAATAAAGATGCGTACAAGATAACACCGAGGGAGAATGAAGAAATTAAGAAATAGGTGCAAGAATTGTTGAAGAAAGGATTCATAACGGAAAGTTTAAGCCCTTGTGCAGTTCCAACCATTTTGTGTCCTAAGAAGGATGTAAGCTAGACAATGTGCATAGACTCTACAACAATCAACAAAATCATCATCAAGTATAGGTTTCCTTTTCAAAGAATTTATATTTTATTGGATTGTTTAAGTAGGGCTAAGTAATATTTTAAAATAGACTTGAAAAGTGGCTACCCTCAGATTAGAATTAGGGATCATGATGAGTGGAATATGGCCTTTAAGACAAACCATTGTCTCTACGAACGGCTAGTTATGCCATTTTTCTTAACTAATGGTCCAAGCACTTTCATGTGTCTTATGAATGAGGTTCTTAAAGATTTCACATGTAATTTTTTCATAGTATACTTGGATGACATCTTGGTATATAGTAGTTCAAAGGAAGTACATTTGAAACATTTAAGGATGGTATTAGATAAGCTGCATGAGAAAAGCTACTAATCAATCTTAAAAAGTGTACTTTCCTGAAGACAAAATTGGTTTACTTGAGATTTGTCATCTCACAAGAGGGACTAAATATGGACAAGGACAAGATAATGGAAATCATTGAATGGCCTACCCCTAAGAATATCTTAGAGGTAAGATTTTTTCATGGTTTGGCTAGTTTCTAGAGAAAATTCATAAGAAATTTTAGTGTTATTTGTGCTCTTATAGTGGATCATGCCATTAAGGGAGATAAAAGACATTCTATTGGATAAAAGATACTAATAATTTTTTTTATTTATGCTTAATAAGAAAATTACAAAGGAACCTATCTTGTCTTTACCTGATTTTAATAAGGATTTTCAAGTTGAGTGTGATGCCAATGAGTTTTCTATAGGTATTGCCCTCAGTCAAGAGAGAAAGCCTATTGCTTACTTCAGTGAAAACCTTAATGATGCAAAGAAGAGATATTCAAAATATGATCAAGAGTTCTATTCCATCATACAAGAATTAAAGAAGTGGATGCATCATCTCATGCTTAATGAAGTTGTTTTGTTCACTGATAACCATGCTTTGAAATTTATTAGTAGTCAACATAAATTAAGAGAGAGACAAGTCAAATGGGTATAATTTTTGTGAATTTTTACTTTTTTCACTAAGCCCAAGAGTGGTCAATGCAACAAAGTGGCAGATTCTTTGAGTTGAAGGAATTTTATCAAGTGTAGGAATCCTAAGTGAGCATATTGGGATTTGTTGACTTGAAGGAGATGTACAAAGAAGATAGGGACTTCAAAGATGAATATAAAGCTTGTTTAAAAACCTATAGTATTGATAGAAGTCCTTGGATGGAGTACATGATACAAGAAGCCATATTAATAAGGGGCAACCAAATTTTCATTCCATGAAGCTCTATGAGAGATAACATGTTGAAGGAAAAAAATAGTGGCAGCTTAGCAAGGCATTTTGGACAAAACAAGACATTGGATCAATTAAGCTCAAATTATTATTGGAAAAGCATGGGAAATGATGTCAAGATGTTTTTGGAGGGGTGTATAGTATTCCAACATGCCAAAGGATTAGCTCATGATGAATTTACCTCTAGTTTTCATGATGACTTTAATGTTTCTAGATAGAAAACCTAGAGGTAAAGAGCATTAGAGGTAAAGAACATTAGAGATAAAAAAAACCTAGAGGTTTCATGTGTCTTATGAAGGAGGTTCTTAAATATTTCACATGTAAGTCTTTCATAGTATACTTGGATCGCATCTTGGTATATAGTAGTTCAAAGGAAGAACATTTGAAACATTTAAGGATGGTATTACATAATCTGCATGAAAAATGCTACTAATCAATCTCAAAAAGTGTACAATCCTAAAGACATAATTGGTTTACTTGAGATTTCTCATCTCACAAGAGGGACTAAATATGGAAAAGAACAAGATAAAGGAAATCTTTGAATGACCCACCCCTAATAATATCTTATAGGTAAGAAGTTTTCATGGTTTGGCCAGTTTCTAGAGAAAATTCATAAGAAATTTTAGTGGGATTTGTTCTCCAATAGTGGATCATACCATTAAGGGAGATAAAAAGAAATTCTATTGGACAAAAGATACTAATAAAAAATTTCTTATTCTTAAAAAGACAATTACATAGGAACCTATCTTGTCTTATGTGAACTGGGAAAAGTGAGAAGAACTCGATCATCCTATGTACCATGGATTGATCCAAGATAAAGATTTACACATGTTTAATTAGTGTTTTGTATATAGTTTCTTTTTGTGTGTTATTTTATGTTGTAGGCTTTTTTTTAATTTCTTTTAATAAATTTTTACTCTCTGACCAGTTGATTGGTCTAGACAAGGTTGAGAGACAAAAAATGGCTCTAGCAGGAGTTCCATCACTGGGTTTTGTATGACCTTGTGGTAAATTCTGGAGCAATGTGTAAATATGGTAAATATGGAGTCTTGTCTTCATATTTGAAGTGGAACCAATTTTGGCATCAAGCCCTAGGTGACTCACAATGAACCCGGCTAGGAGGCTTGACTATTGTAGATAGTAGATGGAAGGTTTGTGGGATTGATAGACTCAATCCAGTGACAAGACAATGAAGAAAAGAGTCCAAAGATTTATTGTCAATAAGTAGAATGGATGGTAAATCCTTTGGAAAGAGGTTGAATCAAATTCATCACTATGATTAGATAAAAGCTAGTAGCCCTTAAAATTAGGCCTAGAAATAGAAAGGTGTTGTACAGATGCATAGTGAGGTCTAAAAACCCTAAAAATCTTCAAGGTCTTTTGATAAGGGCATCAAAAACTCCAATTTGTTTGGGTACTTGTGTGGAGAGTTGCAGTTATAGCTTGGAAGGTGTATAAGGAGACCTAATTAGGCCTAATTGGGCTAGTAGCCTTTTTCCCTAAATTTGAAGAGATCAAATCTTGATCCTAGAAGTTTGGAACCTAAAACATCTCAAAACCATTGAAGTTGAACCTTTAGAATGCCTCCCTTCTATTTTGAAAATAAATTTAGTTTGATGGTATATGGTGATGGACTTAGAGAGTTGAGTCCATGGAGAGAAAGAGGAGTTAGATTTGAAATTGCACTTCGTAGTGAGGCCTTGGAGAGAGAGGAGATTGTGGAAAGAACCCCTCTAGAGTAGGGTCTTGATGGAACCCTGGATAGGTCAAGAAAGGGACCTAGAAGAAGTCCTAAATATTTAGGGCTTGCACGGCAAGAGATCTCCCTATCGAATTGGTATCAGAGACTAATTTATTTTGGGATAGAAGTATATGATAGAGTCAGTGGGTTTGTCAATCATGGTGACAAATGCAAAGTTAGCTAGGGAAGCAATACAGACAAAAGAAGAGAATAAAATTCTTAGAGAAGAATTGGCAGCCCTTAGAGATAAGCTAGGGGAGGTGGATGAAAAGACCGAATTGGTAAATGAAAAATTAAAAGAAGATGGAGATAAAGGTAAGGGTATGTACATGAAGATGATGAAATCCCTAAACCTTATCCACCTATGGAAGAAGATCCTTTTCTCAAAGCCATCAAATCCATTAGAGGAAAATATCTTGAAGGGGTACCTTTTTTTAGTGGGAAGACAGACCTTGAATTGGTGATGGAATGGATAGAGGGAATAGAGAACCACTTTGAGTTTGAAGGGGTTAGTGAGGCTCAAAAAGTGAAGGTGGCTAAATATAGGATGAGGGGATAGACATTAACTTGGTGGAAGTTCCTACAAATTGAAAGAGAGAAGGTAGGAAAGAAACCCATAGCTAATTGGAAGGCTATGGTCACCAAGATCAAGGAGAAGTATTTACCAAAGGAATTTGAAATCCAAATGCATAAGAAGAGGCAAAAACTTAGGCAAAGGGAAATAGATGTTGCAGCCTATACCAAGGAGTTAAAAAAAATATGCTTGAGATCTAAGATCCAAGAAGAAGAAAGTGTCAAAGTAGCCTGATATTTGAATGGACTTAGGTGGAGCATTCAAGAAGAAATCAGTTTATTAAGCCCCACTATTATTCATAGGTGCTATGAATTGGCCATTAAAGTGGAAGAAAAAGGTAGAAATGAACAAGAATCTACTTCAAGAGGTCGAGGAAGAGGAAGAGACTCAAGAGTGAGTCATAGAGGCAAAGAACAAAAGAACCAAGGTGAAGCCAAGCTGATTGAACAATATAGTGAGCCAAGGAATAGAGGTACTTTCAGTAGGGGAAGATGATTCCATAGTAGTGGAAGAGGTAGATTTGGAGGATTGGATAGAGGTTCACACTTTGCTAGTATGAAATGCTACAATTATGGTCAATTAGGCCACCCTGCCTATAGATGCCCTGGTAAGGAATCAAGCTCACAAGGGGAGAAGAAGATATTAGCCTATGCAAAAGAGGAATTTGGAAGTGTTAAATCTTTGAAGGTGAATCTTGACTCAGAAAATGGGGAGAATCTCATGTTTAGAAGAGTCTTAGTCAAAGAACCAGTCGAGGAGGAACCCAAACAAAGAAGAGCTCTATTTAGGATCAAGTGCAAGATCCTTGGAAAGGTGTGAAAGTTCATCATTGAATCAGGTTATACAAACAATATAATTTTAGAAGAGGCAATCCAAAAGTTAAAGCTCACTAGGATACCTCATACACACCCTACAAAGTTACTTGGCTAAACAAAGGGCAGACTGTCTTAGTGAATGAACAAGTGTGTGTTGAATTTTTCATTGGTGAATATCAAGACAAAATGCTATGTGATATCTTTCCAATGGATACTTTTCACCTATTATTGGGCAGATAATGACAATATGACTGAGATGCAGTTCATCATGGGAAGAAAAACTTGTATACCTTTAAAAAGAATGGGGTTACCTATAAAATACAATCAATTATTGTAGATGGAGAAACAACTTCCAGAGACACTAATGTGATTCTCATGAGTGGTAAGGAGTTCTTGCATGAACTCAAGGAAGAAGAAGGTGTTGGAGTAGCTATTGTTGTTAAGCCTAAAGAGGAGGACAAACCTCAACAAGCAAGTATACGTATGGAAGTGAGACAGTTGTTGGAGCATTTGAAAGAAAACATTAGTGATAGAACACCAACCACTCTACCACCTCAAAGAGAAACTAGTCACCAAATAGAATTCATACCAGGGGCATCCTTGCCTTACAAAGCGGAATACAAGATGACACCACACAAAAACAAGGAGATTGCAAATCAAGTTCAAGAGTTACTTGATCAAGGATTAATTAGAAATAGCATAATTCCATGTGTTATACTAGTGGTCTTGGCACCCGAGAAAAGCGGTAAATGGAGATTTTGTACTGATTTGAGGGCCATAAATTGGATAACTATTAGGAATAGATTTCCTATCCCTAAAATTCAAGATCTTATGGATTATTTTGGAGGGTGTAGGTACTTCAGTAAAATTCATGATTTTAAGAATGGGTACCACAAAATTAGGATGAAAGAGGGGGATGAATGGAAGTCATCCTTTAAAACCATAGAAGGTCTTTATGAATGGTTAGTTATGCCCTTTGGGCTTACAAATGCACCTAGTACATTCCTGAGGTTAATGAATGAAGTCTTGAAGGATTACATAGGAAGGTTTGTAGTGGTATACATAGATGATATCCTAATCTTTATTAATACCAAAGAAGAACACATGAAACACCTAAAAGTTGTCTTGAAAAGGTTGCATGAAGAAAAGATAGCCATTAACCTAGAAAAGAGTGAGTTCTTGAAATAAGAGCTAGTTTACCTAGGTTTTGTACAGTCTCCCAAGGAGACTTAAAAATGGACCCAAGCAAGGTATAAGATATTCTCAATTATCCCACTCCCAAAATAGGGACTGATATATGGATCTTTAATGGGTTGGCTCATTTTTATAGGAAGTTTATAAGAGGATTTAGTGAGATTTGTGCACCGCTTCTTGATACCATAAAGGGTGGAGTTAAAATCAAGTTTAAATGGACCAATAAGGCTAATGAAGGATTTGAAAAGCTGAAGCAAAAGGTGGCTACACAACCCATCCTAGTATTGCCAAGTTTTGATAAGTTTTTTATTGTGGAATGTGATGCAAGTAACATAGCTATGAGAGCAGTCCTTAACCAAGAAGGGAGATCGATTGCATTTTTCAGTGAAAGGTTAAATGAAGCTAAATCAAGGTATTCTTCTTATGATTTAGAAGTTTATGCTTTGGTTCAAGCCCTTAAGAAGTGGATGCACTATATTTTTCCCAAGGAGTTTCTTGTATATACTGATAGCCAAGCTCTAAGCTACATCAACACACAAGAGAAGTTAATTCATAGACACATCAAGTGGATGGAGTTTCTCCAAGCCTATACCTTCACTATCAAACATAAAAAGGGCCTAAACAATAATGTTGTAGATGCTCTTCGCCGAAGTTTTCTCACTGTACAAGAGATTCAACTCCAAATTAATGTCATAGATGGGTTCAAAGACCTCTACAAGGTGGATGAAAACTTTTCAAAGCCATATAAGCTATGTGTATCCAAGGGGTCTATGAGGGAAACATCACACAAGAAAAGAATAATGGTAGCCTTAGTGGGAATTTTAGGTTGAACAAGACATTGGACCTTGTGAAAATATTTTATTATTGACCTAAGATGCCAAGAGATGTCAGGAGGTAGCTGGAACAATGTGTAGTTTGTCAAAAAGCTAAGGGCACATCCTCTAATGCAGGGCTATAACAGCCTTTTCCTC
The DNA here is from genome assembly GCA_027943335.1 of Chamaecyparis obtusa. Taxonomy (NCBI): domain Eukaryota; kingdom Viridiplantae; phylum Streptophyta; class Pinopsida; order Cupressales; family Cupressaceae; genus Chamaecyparis; species Chamaecyparis obtusa. The sequence goes on from BSBK01008963.1 coordinate 30,508, forward strand.
TTCCAACTAGACCATTGGAGTGTCTTAGCATGGATTTTATAGTGGGCTTATCGAGGACAATTAATGTCTTTGATAGTGGTTTTCTAGTGGTGGATAGATTTAGTAAAATGAGCCACTTTATTCCTTATAAAACAACTCATGATGCCAGCTATATTTCTCATCTCTTCTTCAAAGAGGTAGTGAGGATTCATGGCTTACCAATCACTATTGTGTCAGATAGGGATGTGAAATCCATGGGGCACTTTTGGAAAACCTTATGGAAAAGATTGGGGGAAAATCTTGCATTTGGTTTAGCATATCATCCTCAAACGGGTGGCCAAACAAAGTTGATCATTAGGGTGCTTGTAAATCTTCTTAGGTGTCTGACAAAGGAATATGGAAAAATATGAGATCAAATATTTCCACAGGCTGAATTTTTTTTATAATGATAGTGTCAATAGGTTTTCTGGAAAGAGCCCATTTGAGATAGTCTATGGCATCCATCCAAGTGGAGTGTGTGAACTTAGAGACTTAGGAAATTAGGGATAATTTAGTGGCCATGCTGAAGATTTTTCTCAATCTATGCAAGACATCCATGAGAAAGTGAAGAGGACACTAGTGGAAGCTAACCAAAAGCTTAAGGCTAAAGTGGATGAGATGAGAAAAGACTTGCAGTTTGAAGTTGGGGATTGGGTGATGGCACACCTAAAAAAATCTAGACTATAAAAGGGGATACACAACTCAAGCTGTAAATGAGGAGTAGGACCATGCCAATTTCTAGCTAAATATAGACACAATTCCTATAAGATAGACTTACCCAAGGAGCTAGCCATATCTCCTATTTTGAATATCCAAGATCTGGTCAAATAAAAAGGCCCTAATGTAAAAAAGGATGAACAAAGTCCTAATGTAAATGCAGATTTCAAAGGCCTCAAACTCCCTGTACAACTGAAACCTCAAGATGAGAAAGTTCTAGACTCAAGGGAAAAGAAGAAAACAAGGCACGATGTCTACATGTAACACCTCATCAAGTGGAAGCAACAACCAGAGTTTGAAGCTACTTGGATAGTAGAGAAAATTTTTAAGAATATGGGGATTAGTCAAGATCTCTTAACCCTTGGTGTAACTAAACTTCTTTACTGCAGGGAAGAATGGTGTAGGAGAACCTAAGGTCTTTAGGCTACCCTAGTACAAGTTTTTGTCTTGTAAGTGACCTTATCCAAGTCACTGAATAATAAAGACTAATTAGATTCCCAAGAATGTGTTTGAAGTCTTAGAAAGTCCTTAGGAAGTCTAGTTGAGTGGTTGTTAAGGTCTTTTCAAGACTTTCCTAGTTTTGGCTTTCTTTGTGAAATTGCTAACTTAATGTCTAGTTGGTCAAAGGTAAATTTGACTTCCAAAAATGTGGAAATGAAGAAAGAAAAGGTCTGTTAGGGATAGTTAAACCCTTGAGATCATTTGGAACTCATTTGAGTGATCCAAGAAAGGTTGAAAACAAAAGTTGTCAAAGTTTTCAATGACAACTTTGGAACTTTGAAAAGTTGTCATGACAAGAATCAGTAAGTTGCCTTAAGGAGAGTAGAATTAGTTAGGGATTAATTAGAGAAGTTTTTATTGAACCTTTTGACCTATTTAATTCATTTTATAACCATTTCTAAAGGTTGGAAACTTTTGTATTTTTTTGCATTTGATTTTAATACATTGGCATTCTCTGCAGACTGGGAACGGTGAGAAAAACTCGATCATCCTATGTACCATGGATTGGTCTGAGATAAATATTTGTATGTTTAATTAGTGTTGTGTATATATTTTCTTTTGGTGTGTTAGTTTAGGTTGTAGGATTTTTTTTCCATTTGTTGTAATAAATCTTTCCTCTGTGACCAGTTCACTAGTCTAGACAGGGCTAAGAGACAAAAAATGACTCTAGCCTGAGTTCCATAGGTGGGTACTGTATGGCCCTATTAGAAATTCTAGAGAAATGTGTAAATATTGTAAATATGGGGTCTTGTCTTCATATTTTTAGGTGAACCAATTTTTGTATCAAGCCCTAGGCAAATTATAGTGAACCCGATTAGGAGGCTTGACTGTTGCAGATGGTAGATAGAAGGTTTGTGGGATTGGTAGACTCAATGCAGTGACAAGGTAATGAAGAAAAGAGTCCAAAGAGTTAGTTTCAAGAAGCATAAGGGATGGTAAAGCTTTTGGAGTGAGGTTGAATCAAATTCATCACTGTGATCAGAGAAAAGCTAGTAGCCCTTAAAAATAGGCCTAGAAATAGAAAGGTGTTGTACGGATGTAGTGAGGTCTAGAGACCCTAAAAATATTCAAGGTCTTCAAAAAGGGTGTCAGAAACTCCAATTTTTTTTGGTATTTGTGTGGAGAGTTGAAGATTTATATCTTGGAAGGTATGTAAGGAGACCTAATTAGGCCTATTGGGCTAGTCGCCTTTTTGCCTAAATTTGAAGAGATCGACTCTTGAACCTATAATTTTGGAACATAGAACACCTCAAAACCATTGAAGTTGAGCCTTTAGAATTCCTTGCTTCTATTTTGCAAAGAAATTTAGTTTTATGGTATATGGTGATGGACTTAGAGAGTTGAGTCCATAGAGAGTAAGATGAGTTAGATTTGAAATTGCACTTGGTAGTTAGGCCTTGGAAAGAGAGGTGATTGTGGAATGTATCCCTCTAGAGTAGGGTCTGGATAGAACCTTTGATAGGTCAGGAGAAGGACCTAGAAGCAGTCCTAAAGAGTTAGGGTTTGGGGCAAGAGATCTCCCTATCAATCCGTACAATACTTTTTCACGCCATGAGGGATTCATGAGGTTTTAGTGGGATTTCCTAGGTCTCACTTTCTAATTGATTCAAAATGTGATCAAATGGATTGGTTAGGGTTCAAAATATTTTCCAAGGATATGTAGGGACAAAATACACCTTCCAAAATTATTTGATTCATACATTCAATCCACGCCTTCAAGTATCCTTCTCAAACACTTACCTTGTTCCTAGCTAGATTTTGACAGGGCTCGCCTATGGCAAGGTCTTAAAATTAGAAAAAAAAAAACCATTTCCTAATTATTAATAGAATACACTGTACATAGGGTCCAATCTCATATCCCAAAGGGACATGGTGATTCCAAGGAGGGATCTCACAAATGAACCATTTTTCTAACCTCTACTTTGTATAGGCCAGAGAACTAGCAAAATACAAAAGATTTACACAAGCACACCAAAATGAAAAAGAAGAAAGGAAAAACACTATACTAACACAATCCAATCAAAAATAATGGAGGACCAATCCATTTGAGTCAAGTTGCTTAATGAAATACCAATTGTGAATGAAAACACATTGATGCTTGTATTCAATAAAAAAAATAACTCTGTCCAACCTTGGAATTCAAGCCTGAGGGTGTTTATATAGTCCAAAAATTTTTTTCTTATAGTTGGATTCTCGAGACAACCTATTTACTTCATTAGATCTCTTAAGACAACATTTGACATGCAACTTTGCAAAGTTGCAAACGTTGTCTTGAGAATTTTGTAATTTTTGCTATTATTTCTATTCCTAGTGTTCTAACCTATCGAAAATGATATAAACACTTCTAAGTCCATATTAGGATTAATTTCTCATACTCAAAAAATTTTGGATATTTTTAGCACCTTAGACTCTTCTTCGCCTATCTAGATTCCACAAACAACTAAGTGTAACCTAAGAGGTCAATTAAGACTCAACCTTCCAAACCAAAAACACAACTAACCTACCAAATCAAAAACATCACCAAGGATCTCCAGGAGTCCTTATTAACTCAATGAATTGGTTAGAGTCATTACAAGCCAAATTTTTTTAAGGAACTTGAATGATACCTTAGGTTCTCCTGCACCACATCTCCTTAATTTATAAACAAGGTTTTTTAGGGTTTTCAATATCTTCTACACCTCCTGCTACAACCACGTTAACATTCTTCCTTTTGTTTACTTATAATCATCAACATACACTTTTTTTTGTTATTTGATCTAAACGATTCATGATGACTATTCTGATAAAACCCTATCACTCCTCCTTTATTTTCAACTTTTCTTTCTCTTTCAAATGATTTATAGATTTATTACCTTGAATTTCTAGAATTACATTCTTCTGAGCTTGCAAACCATCTTCACTCATCCTAACATTTTCCATCAAAATAAAAATCTCCTTCTCACAAATTGGAGTCTCCTTCACACCTATTAAAATGTTGACAAAAATCACTTCGACTTTATGTTTTGGAAAATCAAATGAATCCATTTAAAAAACCTATCTATGTAGTATGATGCTATTTGGAACAAGCTTTCTAATGAATATAATTTTAATACATATTGAGTTCATTATCACTTTTAAATATTACTTTAACTAAACATAGGTTGTTTGGTCATTCAACAACCTGTCTCTTCAAGACTTTGAGAAAAATAGTAAATTACAAAAAAAAAAAAGGAATTTTTTTTGGAAAAGAGTATTTGTGTTACCTTTCTATAAAAAAAGGAAAAATAAATTTTGATATACACAAATCAAGTTAGAGCGATCCAAGTGACCTTATGTCTAAATTATAGTTATTGTCACTTTATAACTTAATAAACTATGAAATATTGACCCAAAATGAATGAAACCAATTGCATCCTTTAGATATTGAAGTTAAAAATATAATCTCAAAATAATTACACCGTTATCATTTTTTAAAAAAAAGTTATGTTGATCCAAGTGACAGTAACTCCTTAAAAACACAGTTTTTCACACAAATCACTTTTCGAAGGAGAAGGGAAAATGAATTTAAATGAATTGTAATATTTAAAAAATATATATATTTAGAAACTAGACAAAAAATTGTAAAATACTCAAGTTTACATCATCTTTAAATTCCAAATAGTTTTGTGGCAACAGGTGTTCGAAAGTGAAGTTTTTTCTTAGAATGTTGATCTCTATGTCAAAGTTGGCCAAAAAGTGGGCCACACTATTGTCGGACCACCCTTTAATAACAATCACTTTAGTACATTTGTACTTTGACATATGCATATATTTGAAATTTCACATTCACTCTTGTGAAGAGTGTAGTAACTTTGACAATAACTTATACTATATGTTTCAAATTTAGTGTGAAGTGTGCTTGAACTTTAAGATTCATTTTGTGCATATTTGTCGTTTGCTTTGTTGAGCTTAGTATTTTTATGTGTACTAGAACTATTTTTTATGAAACATGTTTATATTTGGTATGTTTGGATAAACACTGTGTATATTTTAATAAATTTGCATGCCTATTTCATATGTGGTTAAAGTATGGCATGAGTTCATATTTTTGTGTGAAATATGTTGTAACTTTCAAATCAATTTTATATGAGTTTTATTTCTATATTTGAAAGTTAATTTTTTACTTTGTTTGTGTATTGTTGAACTATCACATGATCACCTTGCATGGTGTATGGTTTGATTTTTCTATATTAGCAAAGTCCTTGTATTTTGTTCCTTTGTGGAATTTTAAAGGAAATTTTGTTAATTTAATTTTCTATCTATTTTTTGGTGTGTATCTCAAAAGTAATAAGTATTAATAAGTGTTTCTAAATGTGAATAAATGTTTACAAGTGTTTATAAATGTAAATTAATGTTTATAAGTGTTTATAAGTGTAAAAAAATGTTTATAAGTGTTTATAAATGTTTATAATTATTTATAAGTGTGAATAAGTATTAAGTGTGAACAAGTCTTAAGTGTGAATAATTATTGATATAAATGTGGAAAAGTGTATAAAAATGTAAATATATATTTATAAGTGTTTGTACATGTGTGTGAATAAGTGTTTATGAGTATTTATAAATGTGCATAAGTATTTATTGGTGTTTATAAGAGTGAATAAGTGTTTATAACTATGAATAAATATTTATAAGTGCTTATAAATGTTTATAAGTGTGAATAAATATTAATAAGTATTAATAAGTGTAAATAAGTGTTTATAAGTGTGAATAAATGTTTTTAAATATGAATAAATATTTATACATGTTTATAAGTGTTTATAAGTGTGAATAAGTGTTTATAAGTGTGAATAAATATTTATGAGTGTGAATAAATGTTTATAATGGTTTGTTAGTGTTTATAAGTGTTTTAAGTGTCTATATGTGTGAATAGTTTTTTATAAGTGTTTATAAATGTGAATAAGTGTTTATAAGGGTAAATAAGTGTGAATACATGTTTATAAGTGTGAATAAATGTTTATAAGTATTTTCAAATGTGGATAAGTGTTTATAAACATGAATAAGTGTTTATAAATATTTATAAGTGTGAATTAGTATTTATAAGTGTTTATAAGTATTTATAAGTGTTTATATGTATTTATAAGTATTTATAAGTGTTTATAAATGTGAATAAATATTTATGTGTCAATAAATATTTATAAGCATGAACATATGTTTATAAGTATTTATAGTTATACATTAATAAGTGAGAATAGGTGAGAATAAGTGTTTATAAGTGTGAATAAGTGTTTTAAGTGTGAATAAGTGTTTATAAATATTTATAAACTTGTTTATAAGTATTTTTAATGTTTATAAGTGTGAAAAAATATTTATAAGTATGAATAATTTTTTAAAAGTGTTTATAAATGTGAATAAGTGTTTATATATGTGAATAAATATTTATAAGTATTTATAAATGTGAATAAGTGTTTATAAGTATTTAAAACCGTGAATAAATGTTTATAAGTGTGAATAAGTGTTTATAAGTGTGAATAAGTGTTTAAAAGTGTGAATAAGTATTTATAAGTGTGAAGAAATATTTATAAGCCTCTATAAGTGTGAATAAATATTTATAAGTGTTTATAAGTGTGAAGAAGTATTTATAAGTATGAATTAATATTTACAAGTGTTTATAAGTATTTATAAATGTGAATAAATGTTTGTAACTATTTTTAAATGTTTAAAAGAATTCATAAGTGTGATTAAGTATTTATAAGTGCGAATAAGTATTTATAAATATGAATAAATATTTATAAGTATTTATAAGTGTTAATAAGTGTGAATAAGTGTTTATTAGTACTTATAAATGTTTATAAATATTTATACATGTTTATAAGTTTGAATAAATATTTATAGGTGTTTATAACTATGAATAAGTGTTTAAAAGTGTGAATAAGTATTTACCTATGATTAATTAATTATAAGTATATATAATTGTGAATAAGTGTAACTTATAAGTTTAAATAAGTGTTTAAAAGTGTGAATAAGTATTTACCTATGATTAATTAATTATAAGTATATATAAGTGTGAATAAGTGTAACTTATAAGTGTAAATAAGTGTTTATAAATATTTTTTTTAAGTGTTTATAAGTGTGAACAAATGTTTATAAATGTTTATAAGTGTTTATGATGTAGCACAACACTCTTTGTTAACAACAAAACTCAATCACAAGACAAATAAACACAACTTTGAAACCTTTAATATTTTTCTATTCATCACTAACTTCCTCTACAATTCACTACAAACTCTTAAGTAACCAAAAAACCTAGAAAATAAAGAAATCTGAAAATTACCCTTTTTGGCATTTTTTCCCATAGTTGTTTTTTTGCCATTTTTGGTAATTTTCGAAACAACACCTAAAAAGATGAGTTTTTTCCCTAAATGTGCCCTCGACTAAGTTAGAAAGAATTGCCAACTAATATCCGAGATTTAGAGACATAAATTTGGATTTATTACAAAATAGAACTTTCTAAAAACTAGAGAAAACACACTAAAAGCTGATTTCAGAGCCCTAGATGAAACTTTCAGCTCCCAAAAATGTGCTAAAATGGACCCCAATCGATTTGAGATCCATTAGCAAAAAAAATGCCACCTCCTAAGGCGCGCACTTGAAAAATTTCAGCAAAAAACCAGACCTAAGTCAAAAGTTATGACCTTCAGAAGTTTATGTATTAGTTTATGACCTAAGGAAGGTCCTACATCAGTTTATAAGTATTTATAAGTGTGAATAAATATTTATAATTTCCAATAAGTGTTTATACATGTTTATAAGTGTTTAGTCAAGTGTCAACAAATATTTATAAGTGTTTATAAATGTTTATAAGTGTAAATAAATATTATAAGTGTGAATAAATATATATAAATATTTATAAGTAAGAATAAATATTTCTAAGCGTGAATAGTGTTTATAAGTGTTTGTAAATGTGGATAAATGTTTATAAATATTTATAAGTTATTATAACTGTGAATAAAAGTTTATAAGTGTTTATAAGTGTGAATAATTGTTTATAAGTGTCAATAAGTGCTTTAATAAGTATTTATAAATATTTATAAGAGTTAATAAGTTTTAATAAGTGTTTATAAATATTTATTAAAGTGTATAAATATTTATTAGTATTTATAAATGTTTATAAGTGTTTATAAATATTTATAAAAGTGAATAAGTGTAACTTATAAGTGTAAATAAGTGTTTATAATTGTGAATACGTGTTTATAAGTGTTTAAAAGTTTGAATAAATGTTTATAAGAATTTATAAGTGTGAATAAGAGGTTAAAAGTGCTTATAAATATTTATAAGTGTTTATAAGTATTTATAAATATTTATAAATGTTTATAAGTGTGAATAAATATTTATTAGTATATATAAGTATTTATAAATGTGGATAAATATTTATAAGTGTTTATAAATATGAATATATGTGAATAAGTGTTTATAACTGTGAATAAATGTTTATAAGTGTGAACAAATGTTTATAAGTGCATGAATAAGTATTTATAAGCATGAATAAAATTTTATAAGTGTTTACACGTGTGAATAAATATTTATAAGTATTTATAAGTGTTTATAAGTGTTTCTAAATATTTATACTTGTATTTAATCATTTTAATGGGAAGTGTGTTTGAACTTTGATAATAATCATTTTAGTACATTTGTACTTTGAAATATGCATATATTTGAACTTTCACATTCACTCTTGTGAAGAGTGTAGTAACTTTGACAACAACTTATACTATATGTCTCAACTTTAGTGTTAAGTGTGCTTGATCTTTGGGATTCATTTTGTGCATGTTTGTAGTTTGACTTTATTGAGGTTAGTATTTTTATGTGTGCTAGAACTATTTTTGTGAAACATTTTTATATTTGGTATGTTTGGATAAACACCATGTATGTTTGAATAAATTTACATGTCTATTTCATATGTGGCTCAAATATGGCATGAGTTCATATTTTTGTGTGAAATATGTTGTAACTTTGAAATAAATTTTATATGAGTTTTATTTCTATATTTCAAAGTTATTTTTTTCTTTTCTTTGTGTATTGTTGAACTATCACATGGTCACCTTGTATGGTGTATTGTTTAAATTTGTTATACTATAAAAATCCTTGTGTTTTGTTTCTATGTGGCATTTTAAAGGAAATTTTGTGAAATTAATTTTCTATTTATCTTTTGGTGTGTATCTAAAAAGTAATAAGTATTTATAAGAGTTCATAAATGTGAATAAATGTTTATAAATGTAAATTAATGTTTATAAGTGTGAATACGTATTTATAAATGTGAACAAATGTATACAAATGTAAATAAGTATTTATAAGTGTTTACACGTGTGTGAATAAGTGTTTATTAGTATTTATAAATGTGAATAAGTATTTACAAGTGTTTATAAGAGTGAATAAGTGTTTATAATAGTGATTAAGTGTTTATAACTATGAATAAATATTTATAAGTGCTTTCAAATGTTTATAAGTGTGAATAAATATTTTTAAGTGTGAATAAATATTTATAAGTGTTACTAAGTGTAAATAAGTGTTTATAAGTATTTATAAGTGTGAATAAATGTTTATAAATATGAATAAATGTTTATAAGTGTTTATGAATGTTTATAAGTGTGAATAAGTGTTTATAAGTGTGAATAAGTGTTTATCAGTTTGAATAAATGTTTATAAGGGTTTGTTAGTGTTTGTAAGTGTTGATAAGTGTGAACAACTGTTCATAAGTATTTATAAATGTGAATAAGTGTTTATAATGGTAAATAAGTATGAATACATGTTGATAAGTGTGAATAAGTGTTTATAAGTATTTCCAAATGTGGATAGGTGTTTATAAACATGAATAAGTGTTTATAAATATTTATAAGTGTTAATTAGTAATTATAAGTGTTTATAAGTATTTTTAAGTGTTTATAAATGTGAATGAATATTTATGTGTTTATAAGTGTGAATAAGTATTTATAAATATTTAAGTGGTTATAAACATGAATAAGTGTTTATAAGTGTGAATAAGTGTTTATAAATATTTATAAACTTTTTTATAAGTGTTTTTAGTGTTTTATAAGTGTGAATACATATTTATAAGTATGAATAATTTTTTATAAGTGTTTATAAATATGAAAAAATATTTATAAGTAATTATAAACGTGAATAAGTGTTTATAAGTATTTATAACTATGAATAAATGTTTATAAGTGTGAATACATGTTTAAAATTGTGAATAAATACTTATAAGTGTCTATAAGTTTGAATAAATATGTATAAGTATTTATAATTATATATAATTTGGCATAAGTATTTATAAGTTTGAATAAGTATTTATAAATTTTATGTTTATAATTGTTTATAGGTGTGAATAAGTGTTTATAAGTGTGAAGAAGTATTTATATGTGTGAATTAATATTTACAAGTATTTATAAGTATTTATGATGCAGGACCTTCCATAGGTCATAAACTAATACAGAAACTTCCAGAGGTCATAACTTTTGACTCAGGTCTGGGTTTTTGCTGAAATTTTTTATGTCATAACTTTTGACCTTAGGAGTGTTGTTGTGCTTTGGAACTCATCGATATGTGTGACGTTTGGTTGATCCTAGTCTATGAGTTCGAGATGAATGAGGGGAAGTTCAATGACATTAATGGTGAGTTGATGGAGGATAGAAGTGCCCAGGAGGGTATCATCGTCAAAGATGTCATTGTAAGATTTATTTTCTTCCTCTTTAGGGATGTCTTTGATTTCTACAAGGTCATCCTGGATATTCAAGGGGGTTATGTTGGGAAAATTAGTGCCCCAGTTGTGGAATTGGGACCTTGTACATGCAGGCGAGGGGTATTAAATCCAAGACCTTGATGTTTCAAATTTTTGGAGGCTTTGATTGGATCTTTGTTGTCAGTTTCATTATGTCCGAGACCACTGCCTTGATATTTCCATTATTCTATGGCGTATTTGTGCGATGCTGGGTATTTTTCCTTGAAGTATCCAAGGAGCTCAGTGTCAGGGGGAGGATGATTTTTGTATAGCCACTTGTTGATGTCAAGGTCCATCTCAAGACAGTCTATATTGCCATGGGAAACAAATATTAGTGGTCCTAACTACTTGATTTCATGATCAGCTAGAATAGGCTTTCTTTGGTGGCTTGGACGCACTTGTGTATGTGGATCAAGTAGTAGGGCCCCTACAACAAATGCATCATTTAGGTTGTACTCACCACAACCATGGTTGTTGATCTTGACGTAATAAAGAGTGGAGGCCAGGATAGTCTGGATTGCTATGGGATCGGGATGAACTGGTGACGGAAGTGCCGATGTCGATTCTAGGAAAATGGGTGTAATGGGGGAACGAAGCTTCCAATGCATCACAATATGTGAAGGGTTGGGGATCTGCATGGATGTTGATCTCAGTACCTTGATGCAAAAATTTGATACATTGGTGATAAGTACATGGTACAACTTTAATGGAATTAATCCATGGTTGGCCAAGGAGGATGTTGTATGGTAGGTCTAAGATCAATAATGTGGCAGATGGTGTCTTGAGTTGTTGGGCCTAGCTTTATTGGAAATAGAATGGTACCTTTTAAGGTACGATCTAGGTTATCATAGGCCTTGATACTGATGACATCATGTAATATGTCAGCCTCTATGAATCCCACTTGTTGGATGAACTTAAAAGTGCACAAATTCAGGGCAGAGCCATTATCTATCATGACCCTTTTGATGGAAAAGTCTCTGACCATGAGGATGATACAAAGAGGTAGATTGTGGTCAGACTCGATAGATGTTATATTAGATGACTTGAAGGATAGTACACAGGGTGCGGATAGGTGTCCCACAAGGTTCTCAAACTAGATGGTATCAATGTTTGTGGGGACATGTCCTTCTTGAAGGGCTTGGTTGAGGATCTCTTGATGGATGGGTGGGTGTGGAGAAGGTCAAGGATAGAGATTTGAGCATGTGTGTTCCCAAGGTGTTCAAGAAGGTTATACTAGGTATTGTGAGTAGGCAAGTGATTAGCACTAACGACAAATATCTGGCCTCTTCATGTAGTAACATCACATTGACTATCTATTCCTTTGACATGGATGAAATTAACAGTGGGCTCAACTTGGGTTATGCATCCGACAAATTTTTCATAGTTGATGTGGGCAGTACTATAGTCTTTTCCATTAGCATGGTCTCCTTGTTTGGTTTTGCCTAGGTTCTGGGGTGGAGGATTGGTATTGACTTGATTCTTCCCAGCATTGTGTTGAGGGAACACATTTTGATAGATTTGAAGATTGGCATTAGGTGAAGGTTGGGCTGGTGTGTCCACTTGGATCTCTTTTCTCTCAATGAGATCTTGGATATAGTGCTTTAGCTTCATGCACTTGAGGGTCATGTGTCCTTTGACATGATGATAGTCACAGTACTCATGCTCTTTGATCCATCCATTTGGGCAAAAGCTATAAGTTGTGTCAATCACATACAAAATTGAGTTCCTCATAAAGCCTTGGATGGAATCACTCCTTTTGAGGCTTGGTGTGGTAGAAAACCATTTGTAAAACACTTGAGAGTCTTTGGTTGTCCATCTTGGACACACATACCTCTATAAAAATTCAAGGCATTGGAACTTCAAAGAAGGCCTTACATATTTTTTGGATATCTTGAAGGTGCTAATGCATATAGACTTATGGATCATGAGACACATGAGATATTCATAGAGAGGAGTGTTCACCATGAGGAAAGTTCTCCTAGCTTGGCCTCTACTCTTCCTTCAGACATTATGGATAGTGATGTTAGTGACTCTAATGATGATTTTGTCTCAACCCCGACTCGTAGGATTACACTTTTTCTCAGTCCAATTTTAGTTGAGGATACTTCTACTAAACATTCTTCCACTATGCCTCATTGGGCTCGATGGACTCTATTGATCCTAAAATTTTCATGCTAAATCCTGGTTTTTTTTTAAATCTTACCTTGTCGGTGTTTGTTTGGTTTAAAGTTTTCCTTCCCGCCTTTAGGTGTTGAACGCATATCTTTTTGAAAGTGGCTAAGTCTTGTTTTAAATGAAGTTTACCTTTTATGCTTAGTTGCTAAATTGCCAGCCGTTTAAAGTGTCAGTAACTAGCTCATGAGCTCCTTCATGAATGTTAAGTTAACCTATATGAGTGCGTGACTTTTTAAAAGTTGAATCCTTTGTTGCTAGCTTGTAGGCTGTTTAATAGACCTTTAACAAACCTCAATGACCTAGCGAGTGAATGTGTTATAGGCCTGTCACTAGCTCGCAGACCTTTTTTAACAATTTATGTTATCCTTGGCGACCTGACGAGTATGAGTTTTTCAATGTTAATCGCTAACTTACGGACCTGTTTAATAACTTAAGTGTTTTATTTGCGAGTTAACGAGATTTCTCCAAGTGTCCATGTTGCATCATGTTAAGAAGATTAGATCTACAATGGTCATTGGCTCACAAGGTATCTGTAGATATTCTTTTTATTTTGGTGAGTAAATGATAATGTGACAAGTGGTAGTTGTTTAAAGAAGAATGAAGGCTTCGTCGCCAGCTCACAAAGTGATTAAATGGTTAAGAGAAATAGTCAGTAGCCTATGATAAAAAGAAAATGCTAAAGGAAAAGGTTTAGTTGCCAACTTGCAGAAGGTTTGGGCCATTAAGAAGAATGTTAGTGAGTTGGCCATAAGGGTTAAAGGTTAAGTGATTTTCCTTTGGTCACCAACTCATGGAAGTTTTAGTGTTAGTGATTTGGTGAGACTTCTACATAAAGTGAAGAAAAGTAAAAGTAGTAATTATTGTTTGACACCTGGAGCTATCTGTTGAAATACACAGTTATGATTCAAAGTAGTAATAGAAAGGCCAAAGTTATTATAGTGTATCAACTTGTCAAGAAATTTATGAGGCAAAGATCATTATGAAGATTTCATGATGATGATGACAGTGCATTGAGGTGTGGTATGAAAGCAGCTCAAGAAGCTATAAAAGAATGTGTGTTGTCGATTGTCAAGTACTTTTCCCTTTGCGCTTTTCCATATTTTGTGTGCTGAGATTTGATTGTAGAGCAAACATTTAAGCAATAGTGAAGGAGTTTTTTCTTAGTTGCAGGTTTTAGAATTATATTAGGATGAGTCAATCAACCACTAGGTCTCTCACCAAGAAGGAGAATGGTAGTAGACTGTCTTATGAGTTTATCAGGTTGCTCCCAGGATGTTCAAATACAAATGCTACAAATGAATTTTAATAGAAAGATTCATGGGGCCAATGCAAGAATGTTGACACTCCTAGCATGAGTGGTGTTTTCTCTTCCACTTTTTTTGGGAGAATAGGGTTAAAGTAATCCCTATCTTGAACCCTTGGGAGGTGGGTTTGGGAAATCTAATTTGCCCAGATGTATACATGGATGTGGACTTGTTGAGAGAGTTAGCAATAAAGTATGATGTTGTGAGTAGAGTAATAAGAAAGAAGGATATGTTTGAGATTGTTACAATTCAGAGGACCAACATAGTGGAGGATTTTAACATCATAGGTGCAATGTGCACTGAAATTGAACTAGATAAAGAAAAGGAATACTTTGAGAAGTTTCACAAGTTTATCAAGAAGAATGTCATGCCAAAGTTCATTCCTAAGGAAGATGGTAGAAGGGTGATTATTCTTGAAGAGTTGATGCCTCCTTATGATTTAACAAAGTTCCATCACTTCTTCTAGTGTACAGTGTATAGCTTCTGCAAGGTGTTGGGAATTGAGGCTGACAAAATTGTGACTTTGGACCTATTAAAAATGTCTATGGATATTCAGAATCTATATGTCAACAAATATTATGACTATGTTGGTTGGATAGTGAGTGAAACTCATTAATGGTTGAAGAAGATAGCTACAGATGAGCAACCCTCTGAGATCAAATTCAAGCATTACTCACTCTTAATGCACTTGGTCCTGTTCTACAACTACCAAAGCATGGATGATGAGCCGGATTTATTTAGGTATGAGTTTAACTATTTACAACTAGTTCAAAGATGGACCCAGGTTTGGGATAGTTCTTCATGCTTGTCAAATTTCAATTATTTTCAAAATTGGATAGTTCAACCTCTATATATTATTGTTTTGAGAGCTAGGAAGTTTGTGTATAACTGGCCTCTTTTGCATAATTGAGGGGATTTCTACTTGTTTGACATTGTCACAATAATTAGGGTCCACGGGTTCACACAACCACCTCATATTTTGCCTAGAATAGTGCCACCTAGGATAGCATGGATTCAATTTATATAGCAATTGACTCTAGCAGATAAAGACTTATTAGAGTGTCATAAGAAAGGCACCTTTTTGTCTAGGTTATGGGGAGTGCATTATTTCACAATATGAAAGAAAGTCCTAGATCAGATAAATGAGTTCTTAAGGCAGTTTAGGATGCCTTGTATTGTGTCTAGATATTGTGACTCTGAGGGCTTTATTAAACATGTATGTAAGGAGATGATTCCTTTCATTAGAAGGTAAAGGATCATGACCCCCTAGAGTACAAGGATCTGATCATAAATAAGATAAGTTTAGATGAAATTGTTGAAAGGAGTCAGAAGTGGGGAGACTTGGTGAGGGTGGAAAAAGAATTGAAAGAAATAGACGATTCATTCTCAAGTTTCTTTCCTGATATTCCATACCTTGACAGATTTGAAAAGATGATTGATGCCTATGAGAAGTTGATGGCTCAAATTCCCAAGGAGGTTGTGATACAAGAGGGAGCAATAGACATTGATTCTGAAGAAGAAGTTGGCAGTAGGAAGGAAGAAGAATTAGCTTCTCATGACCCAATGGTAGATATGGAGAAAGTAAGGGTAGAAGAAATTTTTTTAAGGAATAGAACTAGTGCACTAGTCCCAGGACAGGGCCCTTACTTCAAGAAAAAAAGGAAATAATTGACCAACATCCCTTTTGAAGAAGAAAAGGTATAAGATACAAAATTTCCATTGGCTTTGAGTCCAGATGAATGGGTATTGGAGGTCCAAGAATTTATGAAGGATGATTAATTCATCAAGACTCCTTAATTCAAAATTTTGTTGTATAAGCTCAAGGAAAAGGAGCTAAGGTCTACTCTCACTTTGGAAGGTGATAAGGGAGAAAGGAAAGAATAAAGCATACAAGCCTTACAAGAATGTGATCTTGAATCTGAGAAAATCATTGAGGATCAAGATAGAGAGCTAGTAAAGAGGAGTGACATGCTATTACTACCAGACTAGGACTTACAATCTACATTTTTAATTGACCAGATTAGACAGCAGCTAGATCCATTATTCAGAATGCAGGTGGATATTGGTGATATAGTTAGAGGATCAGGATTTCATCCTAAATCAAAAACCTTTGCATTATGGAAATTGGCAACTTCTATCTAAAAGCCTCATATAGTTAACATCTAACATAATAGGAGAGCTGATAGAATAATCTAGAATTTGGAGAATACAAGAGACATTGAGGTTGCCTTTGCCCTACAATAGTTGTATTTCCTAAATTTGCCAAGAAAGAGAAGATATCAAATAGGTATACAAAGACATACCATCAGTTGACTATTGTTGCCAAAAAATATGAGGAGGTGATAGTAAAGTGTGGTCACACTCAGGAGCAATTAGATACAACAAAAGAAAAGATCAATGAGTTGACATAGTCAAAAGAGAACAAGGAAATGAGAGATGCATCAGTAGATGTAGAAACTAATTTAGGTATTGTTGTAGAAGTCCTTTCTAATGTACAACCTATGCAATTTGAGGATTCACATGACAAGAAGGCATCAGATGATGAGAAGAATGAGGTTGCACTCACATAACTGATGGATATCTTGCATTATAGGATGCAAACAATCAAAACAAGCATTAATGTTGTGCACAACTCACACATTACATTGCATAAACTGGAGAAAGACACTGTGGATGCTCTCTCTACATTGGAGCCACATTTTACTATAAGGTCAATAATGGTCGCATTGTTTGAGAAATTGGAGGCAATGCAACAGTACATACTTGATTTTCTAGAGACAATCACAGATAACAGAGAAATGATCGATGCAATCAATTCATCTCTCTCATTTTTCAAGGGTAAGTCCAATCAATTTAAGTTAAAGTAAAATGTGTTTATTTCTTTCTATAGCCCATATGTTCCCCTAGTTTATGATGATAATGGAAAATTAAAGGAAGTGATTATATGGAGTGGAGAGTTTGATGACATGATGGAAAAAAGGGAATCATTCATAATTGTAGGTGACACTTTAGACATGGAGGCCTTCAACAAAGTATTGGATGTTGTGTTCGAGGTTGAGATGGGTTTTGTGAAGTTTATAGTCGATGCCAGAGCTATAATAGACTCCAGGTGGGATAAAGAAGTCAAATAGTTGAATGATATCAAATATTTTGATTGGCCATATGATAAAGAGGTGGCAAAATAATAATAATAATAATAATAATAATAATAATAATAATAATAATAATAATAATAATAATAATAATAATAATAATAATAATAATAACAATAATAATAATAATAATAATAATAGTAATAATAGTAATAATAGTAATAATTGTAATAATAGTAATAATAGTAATAATAATAATAATAATAATAATAATAATAATAATAATAATAATAATAATAATAATAATAATAATAATAATAATAATAATAATAATAATAATCATGATGAGGAGGAGGAGGAGGAGGAGGAGGAGGACGAAGACGAAGAAGAAGAAGAAGAAGAAGAAGAAGAAGAAGAAGAAGCCATTTTTGTCTTATCCTAACAATCTAGAGCTTATTGCATCTTGAGTCATAACAGGATCCCAGGATTGTTAGTTATATATATATATATATATATATATATATATATATATATATATATATATATATATATATATATATATATATATATATATATATATATATATATATATATATATATATATATATATATATCAAGATGAAACAATTGTAAGATTATTAGAAAATGAATGTAACTCTGGTCTGAGACTTTTTGCACTAATTTTGAGTGTACATATTTTTCCTTGAATGTACTGAAGAAAATATATATCAATGAAAATGCAGTTTGAGCCTCTTTTCAATATACGATTGTCTTCATATGTTTTCTTTGAATTCTTGTGAATTGGGATTGTAAAGAATTTATGATTCATCAATTTATAAGGTAAATTGTGAAATAGTTTTTAGGTTGCTTTCAAGGGAAGTATAAGTCCTAAAAGGATTTTAGAGGGTTTTAGGGAATACATATGAATCTGATGATCTTGTAGAGAACTGTTGAAAGTTGTATGTAAGGCATAGCTATCTTTCATGGGTTTGGAATGTTTTTCAATGATATGTTTTAGTGGATGTATGTTCATTTAGACATTGTGCCCTAGGATTTTAGCATTGGTCAGGCTCCAGAATTGTAGGAAAATCCTTAAAATTAATTCAAATCTTTACTTAGAGTTTTGTGTAATGAATGTTCAATATATGTGTTAAGAGAAACATATCCACTATTTGATTTACTGAGGAAAGGTAAATCAAGAAGGTAAACCCACCTGAGCCTATGGAGATCAAAGTGAAGGAGGATCTTATCCTCATTAAGTTAGATATTTTCTAAATCTAGATTTAGAGTTGGGTTATTGAGAGTCATAGGCATTATTTTTCATATAGCAATCTGTAAGAAAAAGCTCCAATAGACTCTTGATTTAATAGGTTCACTTATGGGGGATCCTTTAGACGCTAGAATGACAAGGTCACAACATCAACATCTTCCACATGCATAAATTACTATAGTGATAGATCCATAAAATTTAGTACAACTAAGTACACCTTGTCTTATAGATACAATTTTAGAGGATGGCTCCTTGGCAAACATTACGGGTTTATTTATGGAATCCTATATTGCATTTATGGGAAATAACATTGATGACATACCTATTCTATTTGATGAGGATGATCCTTCTTCATTTTTTGTGAGGGAACAATCTAACCCTCTTGTCCATTCTCCACATGATCAATCTATCAAGGTTGAAATGATCACATATTCTTATGTATAGTTCAGTTAGATGAGGTCTCTTTATTTGCAAAGGATCCACTTGGATCTTTGGAACATGTTCTACATCAATCCTTATTAGATCCTGACTTTTATTTTTCATAATTTTTGGAAGGGGCATCCTTTGGTATGACACGAGGACACTTGACCAACTTTCATACACACCATATATCTTGAGGTTTCTTCCTCAAATTTAGGGTGGCATATCTCATACACCTATTACATTGTTTCTTCCTGAGGGGAGGAACATTGTTTAGTATTCATGATCTAGCTTCTACATTCTTCATGGATTATCTATCTCTAATTTACATTCTACATTTAGGGGGCATTACCGTAACTCTCTTATTCTCTCTTATGGGGGGACTTTTTTGATCATATGTGGTTTTATCCTTCTCATACTTCTTTGATGTTTCTATGACATATTCATCTCTCTTTTGGGGGGGAGTTTTGTTCCATGAGGTTTTCTCCATTTCTCCACTTTGTGAGAGATTTCATTGCATTTACACTTACAAATTGTACATGGGTACCTAACATGGCCTATTAGCTAGGACCCATCTTACATTTTCATCTAGCACTGTGAGTTTAAGTGCATTCCCCTAAGTTGCACTTAAGGGGAGGTGTTCGTTTAATTAAATATTTTAAAAACTTTACTTAAGTTTACTTAGGATAATGTATTTCATAGTAGTTTTCATATGAGACACTTCGGAGTTTGCATACTTTATTAGCACATGCTATAGAAGAGATTCTACTTTAGGTGGTGATCTAGTTGTTATCACATTGCAGTTTATATGTGAGATCCACCTTAGTGCTCTTATCACATTATCATCTTCCACATGTTGCGCATACTTAATTGCATAATGAAGGATGATCTGCCTTTTGTGGACATGTTATGCCACCTTGTGTGAGTGATAGCTTATCAACTCTTTATCATGGTCTCGTATTGCCTTCCCTATATGCATATCTAGATTTATACATTCATTATTATTGATTAAGTTGATCATATTGGTGATAATACAACTTATTCTTATCATATCAATTTGTCTCTCTTATGTTATTCATTGGGCTCTAGATCTTGGCATATTGCCTTAGGAAAATTCTAACATTTTATCAAAGCAGTTCTTACAAGAGGAAGTTAATAAGTAATTTTAATAAAAGAGATTGTATTTTTTTTATATATATATAATAGAAGAAAGTGGGCAATAATTTATGTCGATGTAGCTCACATTAGGTGACCCATGTTAAATTTTTGTGTTGTGAATTGTTATTTTTCCTTTTATTATGTATTATAATTAATATTGTTTATTGCTTCTATTGTCTTAAACCCTAACAAGATCTTGGCAAGTCTTCAACATGGTATTGGAGCCATGATTGCATGCCAAGGTAATTCCTACACTTAGCCTTATTTAAGTTTCATGGAGTGAAATAGATATTATGATTGAGTCCATATCATGCTTGAGACATGAAGAAATATTTTTTTCATCACAAATGCTAACTTTGAAATTTTAGAATTTTTTTAATTATGTTCTAGGTATTATATGGCACAAAATCTATATTGTCCAAAACTTTGATTGGAAATTTTTTTTTTTAATGAGGGTCAAGCATCCCTCTATCAATTTCTCCATTTTGGTCATTTTTATTATGCGTAAATCACTTCTCCTTCTCATATATTATACATTTTGAAACAAATATGCCCTACTAGATTCAAAAGGAAACTCAAACGCTAATTGGGACAATGATCCTTCACTAAAATATGTAATAATGTAATGTAAATGGTTAATTATAAAAGTTACCAAATAACTATAAATAGTAGATTGATATAGATTGAGAATAAGCCAAAAAGTACAAAAAAGGAAACCAAAGCATAAGTATGACCTATGGGTAAAATCTAAGTTAAAAATGTAGGCTATAGAGAAATATTTTTGTGTGCCTAGGGACAAAATTCCAATGATGTTCTCTACTAGGTAATTTTGATTGAAATCTTTTGGGTCTCTCCAACTATGTCTGATCTTTCCAAATTTCGTCTGATGGCTTTGTAACCTATTCCTTCACATAGAAAAATGGGGAAAAGCTTGTATAAAGGGGTTTTCCTTGGTCAACCTCATATTTAGGAGTCAACCTTGAAAATGGAAATAAATTTCATAAAGAAAGGAAAGTATGTAGAAAGAAAAATGTTAGATTCACCTTGCATAAACCCTCATGGACAGATCTATGAATTCCATACTTAGATCTTGAATGTTAGTATACTTGATAATCACTTGCAATGAAGGAGAGAGAACGTGGATAAAGAATCTTCCTGCTTGATTGAGAATTCCTCTACTTGTCCATCATAGGAGAGAAGCTTTCTTCAATTAGAGAATATTTCCTTTTAATTGAATGATCTTGAAGAATTGGATACTTGGAGATCTTGATCAAGGATGCTTGCCTTCAAATCTTGAATCTTATTGCTTAATTTCTCTTGATTTCTTGAAAATCTTGATAGCTTGATTGCAAAATGATTTAGTATGGTTATGATATACAAAATTAGGAGAGACAATATTTTTTAATACTTACTACATCATTTTGAGATTAAAAAATGATCTAGGTTGACCACAAAATCAAATCTCCCGCTAATACCTTGATATCAGGCCCTAGGCCAAATTTGGGCCCCAATCCTCAAGGATAGAATACCATTGGTGATATGTACCATGGATAATGGACCATAATTTGGAGGGTATATCAACGTAGGTGAAAATAAGTGGGGGGGGAAAAGGACATGTTTGTAGGATCAAGCATAACAAGCATTCAAACCTCAAAATCATGAAAATGGGGTCTAATAGGTCCTCATAAAGCATTCAATTATGGGTGATAACTTTTTAGGATGGTAAAATAAACTAAACATTCATGACATGTACTTGGGTGCACCAGACTTGGGTATCCTTGAAGAAGGGCTAAATTTTGTCTCTTTTCATATGTCATGCAATGGAGAATTCTCATAGTTTAACGATCAACCTCTACACAGGTTGTGCTAATGTCACAAATTAAAAACTTAACATATATTGGGGCTTCTCTCTAATATTTGGTGTTGGTTCATTAGCCCATTGAATCCAAGACCTCATAGATTATTTATAGTTAAGTATGGTTAGTCTATTCATCCACCCGAACCCAACAAAGGAGAATGAAAAACTAGAAAAATGTCCTCCTAGTATGAGATCTATAAATCTAATATAATATAGTTGGTTGAGAGTCCTTTGTCTCAGATGATATTATTTAGCTATACTCTTCCTTCTATCATTGGTCGAGCCCTTTATCTAGAGAGGACTTAAGAGTATTCTTTAATCTAGCAATCTGCTATGTAATAAGTATCCTATCCAGCCAAATTCAAAAAACAATGTTGGAGGACCTTAAATGACTAGGTAATGCCCAAGTACAATTTTTAGAAGGGAAACATTTTAGTCCAGTTCCAATTCCCAAATACCATTACCATAGATGAATTTATTGATTTTACATGATTGATGTTATATTCATACAACATCGACTTTTAATTTACTGTGTGTATTCATTGGTAGATTGTATGATTTTGTACTTGAATTTAATCAAACTACATTTTAGTTCAGGTTGCAGAGGCACTTGGTACAGGGAAAAATGTTCTATTTACAAGGCATTCCATTGGAGGTGCAATTGCCACTTTGGCCACATTGTCAATTTTGGAAAAATGGGGTATGGAAGCCCCTGTCTTCACCACACTGATTATTGCTATAATTGTTTACAATATATATAACTGAACAAAACAATGACCAAATTTACATCATGTATGCCCATATCAAAACTCACAGGCCCCAAGCAATGAGTAAACAAGTAATAAATGGATGCCCTAGCTTCAAACCAGTGAAATACAATGCATTAAAACTAAGTAACAAAAAAGACATGGCCAAGTTCGTGCAGGCAAGCAAAAGTATTTCAGTCAATTCTTGTAATATTTTTATACATTTAAACAAATAAAAAATGAATAAAACACTCACAACGTCTATGAAATGGATGCCCTAGCTTTAAACCAATGAAATGCGATGATAAAACTTAATAACAAAAAAGACATGGCCAAGTTTTGGCATGCAAGAAAAATTCCAGTTCGGGCCTACCTCAAATCCTTGTAGAGTTAGGGCCAAGTTCGTGCATGCAAGGAAAAGTCAAGTGCTTTCTTCATGCACACAGGAAAAAGTCCACTGCCCTATTCCGTCTTCGCAGCCTGCAAGAAAAAGTCCAGTGGCCTCTTCCCTCTTCACACACACAAGAAAAAGTTCAGTGCCCTATACCCTCTTCGCAACCTGCAAGAAAAATTCCAATGCCCTCTTCCCTCTTCACGCATGGTGCCTTCTTCACAGCTTACGAAAATTACAAATGAGCATTTATTTTTCTTTTTTTTTTGGTTTAGAATCACGCGGGTGTCAAAATTATGACATCGTCTCTATTACGACACCCTCGGGTGCACTTGCACAAAAAAACACAAAAAACACACACAAATGGTACTTTCATCAAAATTGGCGTCGAAATTTGACCCCAAATGCTGTAGCAATTCTATTTTTATTAGAGAAGTAGGCATTTTGAATATCCATGATCCCTTGTACAAAGGAAAAGATGAGAAGTTAAGATCCCAACAAAACACCAAATTAAAACAACATAACAACAAAAATATAACAAGACATAATAGCTTTAAAGAAAACAAACTAGCCTAAAGCTATGATGATTTTAAAAAATGATCCAAAGAACTTTTCTTGATCATAGTAGTGACACACCCTTTTAGTGACTCAAAAGCATAATCCATCCTCAAGCACTCAATTTTTTTGACCCTCACAAAAGGTGGGAATGGGCTCCCTAAAGTGGCATTTGATCCTTCTTTTTCTTAACAATTTGTTAGTTCATATTTTCCAAGAAGAAATCATATGCGTGATCCACTATATTGCAAGCTTGAAAAATAACAAAGAGTCTTAAAATTCAACTTGTTGAACCCACTTCCCAAATTTGGAGGATAATGTTAGAACCACACATGCACAAAATCGATCAAATAAAAAGAGCTTAATAAATAAATTTATCTTATCAATAGTACTATATTGCCCAAGAGAATTGAAAAAAATCGTATGAATCTTTTTGTTCCAAAAATTCAAGGAAAATCTAGGAAAATAAACCCAAACATAAAACTAGAATATTTCCTTTCACAAGTCAAAAGTATGACATCAATTTTAAAGAATAAGACCATTCAAACCCATACTAGGGGCAACCAAAAAGGATTCTACAACATTTCTTCTCATTAGAAAAAGAAAATAAAAGAATTAAAAAATATTCATCAAAGAAAAATTGAACCTTTCCTTTAAGTTTCCAAACTCAAAAGACCCATTTTCTGACATCATTAGTATTTAGACAATTTCCAGATAATCTTCTATTGATCGAGTACCTTAACCAAGTATTGGACTCGTCCATAAGAGAATTATTAAAAAGAACCAAGTTTTGTTTGCCTCAATGTCTCCAACAAACATTTTTCTACTTTAAACCACTTCAAAAAGGATATCAAGTTCATCATCGTCATCTTTGTCGTCATCATCATCATCGTCATTGTCGTCGTCATCGTCGTCATCATCGTCATCATCATCATCATCATCTATTAGATCCACAAATCCATTTTTATTGAAAGGAGAAAAAATCCTAACAGAAGGAGACAAAGGACAATCTTTAATATGTTTTGTATTGGAAAAAATATTTAATTGATTTCAGTCTATTTTCCAATTTATTTTTTAAAATTTGAATAGATGAATGAATAATTTATTTTTTAAATTTGAATAGATGAATGAATAATTTAAAAATAAAATTTGGGAGTTAGTTATTATTTTATATTTAGTGTTCCAAAAAGCATCCATATTAGTGTTGAGGAAAAAAGCATTCCGAATTAAAAAAAAATCACGTTACAAATCAACATAAAACAAATATTGTACGTTGAATTTAAAAACATGTTACCGTTGCGGACGCTCCATTTTTCAACAGTTTTATATGGGCACGACTGTTTTAAAAACATTGTAGATTGTTTACATTCGTAGTTTGTTTCAAATTAAACATCATTTTCCCCTTCCTCCTTTGTAGATTGTTACATGAGATGGTTTGTATCGTGGATAAGAATTTGAATGGCTCCAAGAATCAAGAGCTGCATCGTTAATGCATTTTCAAGTTCAATTTGATATCGCTATCAAACAGTGAGAAAATTTGATTTGGGCTCTTTTACAAAACATCTTGATGAAGAAAGCAGCAAAACATTGATCATGGTGCACCAAAACTTCATTTGATAAAAATACATTGTGTACCAAGAATTCCTCTGGAAGAAAAGTTACAGAGCTTCAACGATTCAACCAAGATGGGATCTCCGGAGGAGATGTAAAGCTGAGCGATCCCTTGATAGGAAAAGAATATGTTAAAAGTTAGAACGCTTCAACGATTCAACCAAATGGGGATCCCCGAAGGAGATATAAAGCTCAGCGGTGCCCTGAAGAAAGTGTGCCCCCTGATAGACATCAGAACCGCTGAGTATGTGGGACACAATATTCCTTCGCAGACGATTGGCATCAAGAAAGATACATCTAAACTCCGTAAGGTTCCCTTCCATTGCATATTGAGTGGGTGTCATGGAGAGAATGGTTAATTCTTGAAGGAGTTGCTGGTCATGGGTGGTGGTGGCATCGCTCTGTTTTAGTGTGGTTGCAGAGGGCCGATTGATTGCCTAGCTCGACTATGGAAAAGAAAGAATGGGAATTGATATTGCAGGGAGATTGAAATACTCATCAATGGGAGAAATGCAAGAAAGAAAAAGACTCGGAGCTTCAATCATATTGGCAGGTATGTATCAAATAATTATGTCCAAATTTCTTTTGTAATGATTTAGTTCCGCATCCATGTTAAATCCAAAATTAGTAAGATGGGTTTATAAAAAAAGTTTCACTACCTTAAGAATTTATTCTTGAAATCAATACCCTGTTTGTCTGTTGAATTTCGATTAAGATTCTTGATAGGACATGCAAATTTCAGCACAGAGCTTGAATTTAATTTAGTTGAATTTTATTTATCTTGCCTAGATGCTCAATCATCAATCTTTCATTTCTATTGATATTTAAAGATGTTTGTTTTGTTCTCTTGTTTGGGTATGCCCCGTCCATTGTCTGAAACAAAATTGTATGCTTCCTTATGCTGTTGCCTGCTGAATAATAACGATGATTTTGTCTCTACTTGCGCACTGGGCTTTGTTTTAAATTGTCAGCTAAGAAATATTTTTGAAGCCCTGTATATGTTGCTAGTAATTCATGTTGGGATATCGTCCTTTGGTTTTATTGTCATGATGTGGCCATTCCTGTCTGAAAGCTTTTATCCCTATTTTTTGAAAAAGGCTTTCTTTTGTTTGGGTCTACGTCCCAACCTTTTCTGAGGCCGCCTGCTCTCTATGAAGTTTATGAAGTCTAGGGCTTGTAAGTCTAGCACTGGTCATAAGGATCTAGTCTGTTTCTGACACCATTTTTCTGATATAATATCCTTATATCCTTTTCTCCCTATATAGGTTACTTAGTTTTTGCACTTTATTTGTTCCATCATGTAAAGTGTACCTGAAAATATAATTACTTGCTCGATGCCCTCGTTCTCAATATAGGACTGTGGTGGTCTTAAAACTTTTAATATTTGCAACCATTCTATTAAATTTACATAGAAGAGGATTAATCTACATACCCAACATGTCACCAACTGGAAAGTTTGATCTATGATCTGAAACTACGTAGATGCTCTGGTTGTTCGAAATTTTCCAGCTGACAGTGTGATTAGTCTGGAGATGGTGCTGTTGCAGTTGTTGGTTTTTCTCTCCTCAACTTTTAAGATCTCAGAATTACTGAAGAAAATGAGTGATGATGAAGCAATTTGAAAGGGGAGAAAATAAATTTTTATTAAGTACGGTTAAAAAAGTAAATCACGTTTTTCTTATTTGTAAAAAGATTTGAAGACATTTTTCAGCTGCAAAGGACTGTTTATACTTCTAGAACGGTTCCCAGACCTTTTTCCAAGTATGGAAAATAATTATTTTGCAGTTTTATATATCTTTGTGATGTGGGCAACGCGGAAAACGCCCAGACATCTCAATAAACGACTCACAAACAGATTTTAAGCAAATTCATTTGAATATTAAAAGAATAAAATCAACAGTCGTTACCAGCATACTCCCAACACACGCCAAACTTGAAATTTTGAAATAAGCTACAGATATCCATCAAGTCAAGAATGATAAATTTTGTCAATTATCGTTGTTGAAACTACCTATGCTGGATATACCTGGCGATGAATTTCTTTTATTAAACGCAATTGGAAGATGTAAAAAATTAATTCAAGAAATATTATGACAGACAGTTCTGAGAATTGAAGAATTGTGGATTAACCTGCGAATTGTTTTAGCATGCCTCGATTGCAGGAAATAAACAAAGAGAATTTGGTGGTATCTTTCAGAATCTTCATAAAGCAATTAAGAAGTTGTAACTAGCACTGAGATATAAACTGTGGAATGGGGTTTCTATGAATAATGCCAGATCACATATATGTAAGGTGAGGTAATATAGTATAACAGTCACATATTGTTGATGTTATAGAAGGAGGTCATCACGATAACAAGTTGAAGGACATTTTGAGACCATACCAATAAAAAAAAATCAATCCATTCAACCTCAAAATCCACAGTGAGAGTCACGGAAATGAAGTTGTGGTCAATTGTACTGTAACTGTAAAATAGAAGCTTACATGACAGGCAATGGAAAAGCATAAGTAATGGGAAACATGGAGATTACTTGTGTCTGATTCTTTTCCTTTTACAGCATCAAGGTCCCTGGTTCAATTCAATATTCCTCCAGTTATTATTACCTTGAAGGAAAACCCAGTTAGTAAAGTAATTGCATCGAATCAATGCAAAGCAGTCATTTCAAAGATATTGGAACGGGCTGCTTTCTCTGATGTCCTGCAACAATTTATTCTCTACTTTTGTTGCTGGAAGTAAAAGCATATCTTCCTAAGTATTCCATTTCCTTTTAGTTTTGGAAGTCCCACCCTGTTTCGTTCATTCCTTGCTCGATGCCCTCACCCTCACCATGTGCCAGATCTTCTTCACCGTAGTATCTGTACCACTGCTGCCCCTGCAACTATTCCTGTACAAACAAGATTTTAGGGAAAGATTATATTAAATGCAAAATCTTTGTTTGTTCTTCCAGCATGGAAATCAGACTTTTAGAAGTAATTTAAGGCACAGAGCAATAAAATTTTGTATGAGATTCCTTGTGAAAAATGTTTGTCAAGATCTTTAACGACTTCTAGCGTGGAGAACAGTTTTCAAAGAAATTTAGAGCACATACGAGTAAAACTTAGTTTTCGATTTCTTGAAAAAATGTTTAGCAAAATCTTTAACGACTTCCAATATGGTAACATATTCTCAAAGATATTTTAAGCACAGGCAACTAAAGCTTAGTCTTTGATTTCTTCTAAAAAATGTTTAGCAAAATCGACTTCCAGAACGGAGAACAGATTTTCAAAGAAATTTAGAGCATTGACGAGCAAAACTTAGTTTTCGATTTGATGGGACAAATGTTTAGCAAAATCTTTAACGACTTACAACATGGATAATGGATTTTTAATGAACAGCCATATGAAGGTAATAACTCTTTTAGAGGAAGGCTTTATTCAAGAGGTAGAGGTACAGGATTTCTTGGAAAATATTTTAAATGTAAAAATACAGATATAAATCTTATGAGTGTCAAGAAAATCCTACCACAAATCAAAGGAGTGTACACATTGTTGAAGGTGGAGAGGAGGAAGATGTACATGAAACTGCCACTTATAATGATGAACCCGAAGTTGGTGAATCAGTCTTAGTGAAAAGGGTGTTACTCAAACCCAACAAGGAGGTGATAGAACCACCTCAAATAAATTATTTAGTTAAAACAACATGAAAGAGTGGAGGAAAATGTTGCAAAATCATCATAGATAGCAGGAGCATAGACAATCTAGTTTCAACAGAGATGTGGAGAAACTAGGCTTGGAAAAGGTAACACATCCTACTCCTTACAAAGTGTCATGGCTGCAAAAAGGACATCAACTCTTGGTTAATGAGCAGTGTAAAGTGGATTTACAAATAGGAACTTACACAGATCAAATAGTGTGTGATGTTATGTCCATGGATGTATACCACATTTTGCTTGGAAGACCTTGACAATATGATAGAAAGGTTATGCATGATGGATGAGACAATACCAACACTTTTGAGAAAGATGGGAAGAAGAACATTCTTACACCCTTGAAGGAGGAATGAGTTACCACTTAACCAAGCTCTAGAGTGATCCTAATTGGTGGTAAGGAAGTTTTAAACCACATTAAGAAGGAAGAGGTAAACTTTTCTTTGATTCCAACCATTTTGAGTCCTAAGAAGGATGGAAGCTAGACAATGTGCACATATTCTAGAACAATCAACAAAATCATCATCATTGCCAATAATTTATGTTTTATTGGATTGTTTAAGTAGGGCTAAGTAATTTTCTAAAATAGACTTGAAAAGTGGCTACCGTCAGATTAGAATTAGGGATCTTCACATGATGAGTGGAAGATGGCCTTTAAGACAAACTATTGTCTCTATGAATGGCTAGTTATGACATTTAGCTTAACTAATGGTCCAAGTACTTTCATGTGTCTTATGAATGAGGTTCTTAAAGATTTCACATGTAAGTTTTTCATAGTATACCTCGATGACATCTTGGTATATAGTAATTTAAAGGAAGAACATTTGAAACATTTAAAGATGGTATTAGATAAACTGCATGAAGAAAAGCTACTAATCAATCTCAAAAAGTGTACTTCCCTGAAGACAGAATTGGTTTACTTAAGATTTGTTATCTCACAAGAGGGACTAAATATGAACAAGGACAATATAATGGAAATCATTGAATGGCCTACCCATAAGAATATCTTAGAGGTAAGAAGTTTTCATGGTTTGGCTAGTTTCTAGAGAAAATTCATAAGAAATTTTAGTGGGATTTGTGCTCTGATAGTGGATCATACCATTAAGGGAGATAAAAAGACATTCTATTCCAGATAAAAGATACTAATAAAAAATTTCTTATGCTTAAAAAGAAAATTACAGAGGAACTTGTCTTGTCTTTACCTAATTTTACTAAGGATTTTGAAGTTGAGTGCGATGCCAATGAGTTTGCTATAGGTGTTGTCCTCAGTCAAGAGAGAAAGCCTATTGCTTACTTTAGTGAAAATATTAATAATGCAAAGAAGAGATATTCAACATATGATCAAGAGTTCTATTCCATCATACAAGAATTAAAGAAATGGATGCACTATCTCATGCTTAATGAATATGTTTTGTTCACTAATAACCATGCTTTGAAATTTATCAGTAGTCAACATAAATTAAGCGAGAGACAAGTCCAATGGGTATAATTTTTGTGAATTTTTAATTTTTTCATTAAGGACAAGAGCAGTCAATCCAACAAAGTGGCTAATTCTTTGAGTTGAAGGAGTTTAATCAAGTGTAGGAATCTCAAGTGAGCATATTCAGATTTGATGACTTTAAGGAGATGTACAAAGAAGACAGGGACTTCATAGGTGAATATAAAGCTTGTTTAAATCCCTATAGTATTGATAGAAGTCCTTGGATGGAGTACTTGATACAAGAAGCCATATTATTAAGTGGTAGCCAACTTTTCATTCTATAAAATTCTATGAGAGAGAACATGTTGAAGGAAAAAAATAGTGGCACCTTAGTAGGGCATTTTGGACAAAATAAGACATTGGATCAATTAAGTTCATATTATTATTAGCAAAGCATGGGAAGTGATGTCAAGAAGTTTTTGGAGAGTTGTACAGTATGCCAACATGCCAAAGGATTAGCTCATGATGAGTTTACCTCTAGTTTTCATGATGACTTGAATGTTTCTAGATTAAAAACCTAGAGGTAAAAAACATTAGAGATAAAAAAAAAACCTAGAGGTTTCATGCGTCTTGTGAATGAGGTTCTTAAAGATTTCACATTTAAGTTTGTCATGGTATACTTGGATGGGATCTTGGTATATAGTAGTTCAAAGGAAGAACATTTGAAACATTTAAGGATGGTATTAGATAAACTGCATGAAAAATGCTACTAATCAATCTCAAAAAGTGTACAATCTTGAAGACATAATTGGTTTACTTGAGATTTTTCATCTCACAGGAGGGACTAAATATGGACAAGGACAAGATAAAGGAAATCATTGAATGAACAATGCCTAATAATATCTTATAGGTAAGAAGTTTTCATGGTTTGGCTAGTTTCTAGAGAAAATTTATAAGAAATTTTAGTGGGATTTGTGCTCCAATAGTGGATCATACCATTAAGGGAGATAAAAATAAATTCTATTGGACAAAAGATACTAATGAAAAATTTCTTATTCTTAAAAAGAAAATTATAGAGGAAGCTATCTTGTCTTTACCTGATTTTACTAAGGATTTTTAGGTTGAGTGTGATGCCAATGAGACTACTATAGGTATTGTCCTAAGTCAAGAGATATTCAACACATGATCAGGAGTTCTATTCCATCATACAAGCATTAAAGAAATGGATGCACTATCTCATGCTTAAGGAATTTTTTTTGGTCACTAATAACCATGATTTTTAATTTATCAACTCAGTCAACATAAATTAAGCCAAAGACATGTCAAATGGGTAGAATTTTTGTGAAGTTTTACTTTTTCCACTAAGCACAAGAGTGGTCAGTCCAACAAAGTGGCAGATTATTCGAGTAGATATCTTGTAGGAATCTCAAGTGAACATATTGTGATTTGATGACTTGATGCATATGTACAAAGAAGATAGGGACTTCAAAAATGAATATAAAGCTTGTTGAAATCCCTGTAGTATTGAGAGAAGTCCTTGGATGGATTAAATGATACAAGAAGTCCTATTATTCAAAGGAAACCAACTTTGCATTCTATGAAGTTCCATGAGAGAGAACATGTTGAAGGAAAAAAATAGTGGCAGGTTAGCATGACATTTTGGACAAAACAAGACATTGGATCAATTAAGTTCACATTATTATTGGCTAAGCGTGGGAAATGATGTCAATAAGTTTTTGGAGACCTTAGACTCTTCTTCACCTATCTAGATTCCATGAACAACTAAGTGTAACCTAAGACCAATTAAGACTCAACCTTCCAAACCTAAAAAATAACTAACCTACCAAATCAAAAATATCACCAAGACCCTCTAGTTGTCCTTATTAACTTATTAACTTGGCTAGAGTTAGTATAAGCCAAAATTGTTTAAGGCACTCGGCTAATACCTTGGGTGCTCCTACACCACTCTCCCCTAAATAAAAGAAGTTAAGTCCCAACTAAAGAGACCAATGTTGGATCAATGCCCATCCTATAGAAATATATTTCAAGTACCAATGTAGCCGCCAATTCTTCCATGCCTTGCCACATGATGAGGTGATCCATATACACCTCATGCCTATTCCTTTTATCTACCCTAAAGCTTAGTATCTTCATAGACTATGGTGTTGGTTTGACTGGTAATTTCAAACTATCTGTATCTTCTACAACATCAGATGCTCCTTGACAATGTGCAAGGATTAGGCCATTGTAAGGTACCAAGTTGGCTATGTTGAACACTAGAGAAAAACATATATCTACAAGAAAATCCACTTTATAAGGATTTCTTCAACACTTAGCTAGAATTGTACAAGGTCCTAGTCTCCTCATTTGGATTTTATTAGGCACTCCTCTCATCAACTTAGTTGTATTGTCCACTAGTGTTTGCTTGACTAAATCATGAGTTTCCTTTATGGACTAAGAAAAGTCCTCTTGATATCCACTTCTTTTTTTCATTTCACCTAAGTCCCTAAGCTCACAAATTCCTCTTGAATGGATTCCATAAACCACTTCAAAGGGATTTTTACCTGTGGTCCTATTTATAGTATCATTATAAGAAAATTAAGCTTGGGGAATGACTTGGTCCCATGTTTGGCCATATTGTTTGGTAAGACACCTTAAGAGATTTCCCAAAATCCAATTGACAACCTTGGTCTATCCATTTGTTTGGAAATGGTAAGAAGACCCAAATGAGAGAGTAGTCCCAATTTTTTTCAACAAAGTTTTCCAAAAATGACTCATAAACTTAGAGTCCCTATCTGATACAATACTCATAGGCAACCCAAAGATCCTTATAACTTGCCTTACAAACTTAGAGTCCCTATCTGATCCAATACTCATAGGCAACCCATAGATCCTTATGAATTCCCTGAAAAATAAATTTGCAATTTGGCATGCATCATGAGTGGTTTTGCAAGGTACAAAGTTTTCCATTTTGCTAAACTTGTCAATAATGACATAGATGATATCATACCCTTGTCTTGTCTTCAGTAAACCTACAACAAAATTCATACTGAGGAACTCCCAAGGTTTAATAGGAGTTGGAAGAGGTTGATACAACCCTGTATTTGATGAGGTTCCCTTAGCTTTCTGACAAACAATGCAAGTGTCTACATATCTCCTGATGTCTCTATTCATCTTGGGCCAATAGTAGTACCTCTAAACTAATTCTAGAGTCTTATTTATTCCAAAATGACCATTGAGAATCCCATTGTATTTCTCTTGGATTAGGTTCTCTCTAATTGAGCCCCTAGGTACACAAAGTTGTCCTCCCTTAAACAATAAGCCCTCTTGAAGAGTATAATTAGAAAACTCACTATGAAAATGATTTTGAAACTCCTTACATACCTTATATGTAGCTGTGAAGTTTTCATCATCAGGATAAAGATCTTTGAAACTGTCTATACCAATACTTCTTAACTCTAGCTCTTGGACTATCAAAAGCCTTCTATTCAAAGCATCTGCAACTTTGTCTTTTTGTCTCTTCTTATGCTTGATTTTCTCAAAGCTTAATCTAATTCATACAACTCCAAGTCATATGAAGAGTACTTATTTTTAGCATCACTTATCTTTTCACTATGGAAATCCACTGGTCTATCTTCCTGACTTATGACTGCTCCTATAACAATGTTGTTGGCATCACATTCAATAGTGAATAGTTTTTCAAACCTAGGTAGTACCAAGATAGTTTGTGTGGCTATCTTCTCCTTCAAGGTTTCATAACCCCTTTTTTCTTGCTCATCCCACTGAAACTTAGCTTTTATTCCACCTTTTATGGTTTCTAGGACTGGTGCGCATATCTCACTAAACTACCTAATGAACTTCCTATAAAATTGTGCCAAACCATTGAAGCTCCTTACCTCTATACCACTTTTAGGTGTAGGAATATTTACAAGTGCATCCACCTTACTGGAGTCTATTTTCAACTTCCCTTGTGATATAACAATGCCAAGGTACACCAATTCCTATTTCACGAACTTACACTTGTCCAAATTTATGGTTACCTTTTCCTCATGTAACCTTTGTATGTAACATAATTTTCAAATGCATCAGATGGTTAGTCTTAGTCTTACTAAAAATTAAGATGTCATCAAGATATTCCATAACACATTTACCTATGAAGTACTTTAACACCTCATTCATTAACCTCATAAAGGTACTAGGTGCACTAGACAACCCAAAGGGCATGACCAACCATTCATATAGGCCTTTTGTGGTTTTTAAAAAAAAAATCCACTCTTCTCCCTCCTTAATTCTTATTGGTGGTAACCACTCTTGAGGTTAATTTTTGAAAAATACATGGCTTCCCCTCTAGACAATCCATCAAGTCTTCAATTCTTGGGATTGGGAACCTATGCCTTATTTTGATTCTATTAATGTTCTTAGAATCACTACACAATCCCCAAGTACCTCCTTTCTTTGGGGCTAAAATAGTGGGGACTACACAAGGGTTTATGCTCTTCCTTATTAGGCCTTGGTCAAGAAGTTCTTTTGTTTGTTTTGCAATTTCTTCATTTTGTTGAGGGGTCATTTTATAGGAATCTTTTTGGGGTAGTGAGACTCCTAAATTGAAGTTTATCTAATGGCTAATAGCTCTCTTAGGTGGTAAGGTAGTAGGTTATCCATCACTAATTATCTCTGTGTATTAACATAATAACTCTTGCACCTCTATGGGTAGTTCTAGATTCTTGTCCACTTTCTCACCTTTACATTTCAATGGTAAATCCAATCTCACTCCTTCACCTTCTTCTAGTGTATTCAAGAACCCCTTTTCTACTACCAAGAGTACATTAGGGCCTATTGATCTCTCTTCCCCTTCTAATAATGATTGAATTTTGTATGTAACACCATCCTTCTTAAAAGAGTATGAGTTTTTGGTTCCATCATGAATGGGCTTCCTGTCAAACTACCATGGTCTTCCTAATAAAAGATGGCAAGCATCCATGGGTAATAAATTATATAACACCATATCCTTATATCTCCCTATTATGAATTCTACCTAAGCCTTCTCATTGACTAACACATGATTGGCTTTGTTCAACCAAGTGACTCTATAGGGGTTAGTTTGCAAACCTTACCTAAGATTTTGCACTTCATTCTAAATAGGGATCTCCTTTCACTTGGTTCTTCTCTAATTGGTTCTGTGATGAGAGTCCTTCTAATCATGAGATTGTTTCCTACCTTTGAATCTAATGCCACTTCATTACTCTTTCTACTTGAGGTCTCTTCTTGACCAAAACTTACTATTTTTTCTCCACCTTGAGTTGAAGAACTCTTTTCAGGACATCTATATGCATGATGCCCAAACTGATAATAATTTTAACACTTCATTGAGGAGAAATAATATCTCCTTCCTTTCCCACTCAATCTTCCTCTAAAGTATGTGCTTGAGCTTCTACCCTTATTATATCCACCTCCACTACTTTTTTCTTCCCCTTGTTGTTCTGTGAGTTTACACTCACTTTGAGTTCTTTGTTCTGAAATTCTTTCTTCAAATCCTCCTCTATGACCTCTACCTTCTCTTCATCTAACTCTATATTAGATTCTTGTATCATGCCTCTTCTTAAGCTTCTCTTCCACTTTGAGAGATTTGATAACACTAATGAACTATCTTTGGGCTCAAGAGGCTTATTTCCTCTTGTATATTCCACCTTAACCCATTTAGATACCAAGCCACTTTTAGGATTTCTTTTTCCATAATATGAGACCTAAGACATAGCTTATGAAATTCCTCTATAGACGTGCTCACTTTTAGGTCCTTTTTCCTTAGGTTTTGTCTCTTCTTGTGTAACTGTACTTCATAGTTATTCGAAAGGTAGGTCTCTCTGATTTTAGTCACCATTCGCTTCCAAAAGGAAATAGGAGCCTTACATTCTTTCTCTCTCTCATTTTGTATAAACTTGCACCAAGTTAGAGAATCTCCCATCTTCCTTGACTTGGCTACTTTAAATTTTTGGGCTTCACTAATATTTTCACCCTCAAAGTGAGTCTCCATCCATTATATCCACTCCATGACTAACTCTGCTTCCAGTTTTCCACTAAATAGTGGTATTCCTTCCAAGGACTTTTCACTCATGGCCTTTAATTCCCCGAAGAAAGGTTCCTCTTGTAGTACAAATTCTAGTTTAGGGACTATATCCTCTTCTGCTATGTCTTTACCTTTATATTCCACTTCTTTAACCTTCTCACTAACTATGTATATCTTGGTTTCTACTTCTCTAAGATTTTTTTGAATCTTCATTAATCTTTCCCTAAGGATTATATTCTCCTCCTCCTAATCTTCCACTTTATTTCCCAACTCCGCATTAGTAACCATATCTTTTGCACCCACTGATTCCAGGGTAAAAGCACAGTAAGTTGTCACCCTTTTACAAAGGAAAAGGCTAACAAAATCAAAGTTGATCAACTTCAATAGTATAAAAATGACATTTATGTTTGGAATTTAAATATGATGTAAACTAATTAAATGTGATATAATAGATGAAATTTATGATTAATATTTTTAATAATTTTGTTGAATAAGAACTGATATGTTTTTTTAATTTTTAAAGATAATTTTTCAGTTGCTGAAAAATGCTGAAAATTAGGGGTCTAGTTTCGACCAAAAAATTATATGTGAATAAACATTTTGTCCCCTAATTTCAAAATATGCCATAGATGACATATATAGCTAGTGCATGCAGAAATAAAAATTAGTTTGTGACCTATATTTTTTCTTTTATAGCAATTCAGAT
Source organism: Chamaecyparis obtusa (assembly GCA_027943335.1). Taxonomy (NCBI): domain Eukaryota; kingdom Viridiplantae; phylum Streptophyta; class Pinopsida; order Cupressales; family Cupressaceae; genus Chamaecyparis; species Chamaecyparis obtusa. Next base: position 67,934 of record BSBK01008963.1, read on the forward strand.
TCCAACTCACTGAAATCGACAGTTTTCATCTCGCAACATATTTTTCATAGCAAATCTATCCCAATCAAAAAAACAAATATATATTATTGAAGAGGACTTTCTCCTCTAGTGCACCATATATTTTTCAAATTTATTTAATATTATTTACTATTTTTTTCTTTCTCCGAATCAACATCTCCTTGACAGTTAAAATGCCTACTTGCAATATTTTTTAATTACAATAAACTATGTCTAATTAAAACACTAAAAATCCTATATGAGCATATTCTTGCCTCTGATCTCTAAAAAAGGGTATTTTTTTATTTTCAAAAAAATATCATTAAAAAGATTATGAGTTATTGAAAAGCCACTTTTCTGAAATAATTTTATTTTTATGGTAATTAGACCCAAAGTGGTATAAAACATGCATTTAATAGATATTTGCAATTGGAAAAGTTAAAGCACTTATCTAACTTAGCTAGAATGAGTCTAGCTAGACCATATGTTTGACCAAAATTAATTTTTAGTTAGAAATACTAAAATTCAACTGTGCTGATAAGTTAGCCTAAAAGGTCACACCTGATTGTGCTTTTACCCTCCAAATTTGACATACAATATTTCTAGCCCAAGTCCTTAGGCTGTGATACCAATTTGATAGCGTGCACCTAGTTCACAGCTTCTCCAACATAGTTTCCTCTTCTTCCTAGGTTCTTATATGACTCTTCCTAGTTCTTTTAAGAGTCACCTCTAAGGTTCCAATACTCCTCTTCCTTTTAGGTGTTTTATCAAGTTCACAATACCCTTATGCTCCTTAATCTCATTGCCTTTTCAACTTCAATACACCTCCAAGACATTTGAGAAACTTTGCAGGGGTGTGTAGCTCTTCAAAATCATGTCATCAAGGTGTTCTTGATACTTTCTACCCATATCAAGATCCTTCCTTCTTACTAGTTTTCTCAATCTTCACCAAACTAGCAATTTGACCTTGTAGACCTTGAGCCCCCAGTTAGGTCTCCTATTCGTGGATTTAAGGCTTTCTTCCAAATTTGACTTTAAGGACCTACCAAATAAAATCTTGAACCATAAATCATTGGTATAACTCTACAATATTTTATAGGTCTCTTACTCCCATGCATCTATGGTGCAAGATCACCTAGGGTCTTTAGGCTACCCTAGTCCAAGTTTTTGGCTTGTAAGTGAACTTAGACAAGTCACTGAATAATAAGGACTAATAAAAGTCCCAAGTGTGTGTTTGAATTCTTAGCAAGTCCTTAGGAAGTCTAGTTGATTGGTTGTCAAAGTCTTCTTAACACTTGCCTAGTTGGTCAAAGCTCGATTTAACTTCCCAAAATGTGGAAATGAAGGAAGAAAAGTTCCATTATGGTTAGTTATACCCTTTAGATAATTTGTAACTCATTTGAGCAATCCAAGGAAGGTTGACAAAATTTTTTTTCAAAGTTGTCAATGACAACTTTGTAAGTTTGAAAAGTTGTCATGACAAGAATCAGTAAATTGCCTTAATGAGAGTAGAATTAGTTAGGGATTCATTCAGGAACTTTTTCTTGAACCTTTTGACCTATTTAATTCATTTTCTGACCAGTGCTAAAGGTTGGCAAATTTTGTAATTTTTTTGCATTTTAGTTTAATACACTAGCATTCTATACAAAATGGGAAAAGTGAGAAGAACTCGATCATCCTATGTACCATGGATTGATCTGAGATAAAAATTTGTATGTTTAATTAGTTTTTTTTATTTAATTTCTTTTTGTGTGTTATTTTATGTTGTAGGATTTATTTTCATTTCTTCAAATAAATCTTTCCTCTTTGACCAATTCATTGGTCTAGACAAGGTTAAGAGACAAAAATTGGCTCTAGCGTGAGTTCCATCACTGGGTTTTGTACGACCTTGCAGTAAATTCTAGAGCAATGTGTAAATATGGTTAATATGGGGTCTTGTCTTCATATTTGTAGGGGAACCAATTTTGGCATCAGGCCCTAGGTCAGTCATAATGAACCCAGCTATGAGGCTTGACTGTTGCAGATAGTAGATAGAAGGTTTGTGGGATTGATAGACTCAAATCAGTGACAAGGTAATAAAGAAAAGAGTCAAAATATTTAGTGTCAATAAGTAGAATGGATGGTAAATCTTGTAGAGTGAGCTTGAATCAAATTCATCACTATGATCAGATAAATTCTAGTAGCCCTTAAAATTAGGCCTAGAAATAGAAAGGTGTTGTACAGATGCATCTATGTGAGGTCTAGAAACCCTTAAAATCTTTAAGGTCTTTTGAAAAGGGTGTAAAAAAATCCAATTTTTTTGGGTACTTGTATGGAGAGTTGCAGTTATAGCTTGGAAGGTGTGTAAGGAGACCTAATTAGGCCTAATTGGGCTAGTCACTTTTTTTCCTAAATTTGAAGAGATCGACTCTTGATCCTAGAAGTTTGGAACCTAGAACATCTCAAAACTATTGAATTTGAACCTTTAGAATGCCTTCTAGTTTGAAAATAAATTTAGTTTGATGGTATATGGTGAAGGACTTAGAGATTTGAGTCCATGGAGAGTAAGAGGAGTTAGAATTGAAATTGCACTTGCTAGCGAGGTCTTGGAAAGAGAGGAGATTGTGGAAAGAATCCCTCTAGAGTAGGGTCTTGATAGAACCCTGGATAGGTCAGGATAGGGACCTAGAAGAAGTCCTAAATATTTAGGGCTTTTGGTAAGAGATCTCCCTATCAAATTGGTATGAGAGGCTAATTTATTTTCGGCTATAACTATATGATAGAGTCAGTGGGTGAGTCAACCATAGTGACAAATGCAAATTTGGCTAGGGAAGCAATAGCGAGAAAAGAAGAGAATGTAATTCTTAGAGAAGAATCGGCAGCCCTTAGAGATAAGCTAGGGGAGGTGGAAGAAAAGATAGAATTGGTAAATGAGAAATTGAAAGAAGATGGAGATAAGGGTAAGGGTATGTAAATGAAGATGATGAAATCCCTAAACCTTATCCACATATGCAAGAAGATCCTTTTCTCAAAGCCATCAAAGCCAGTAGAGGAAAATCTCTTGAAGGGGCATCTATTTTTAGTGGGAAGATGGACCTTGAATTAGTGATGGAATGGATAGAGGGAATGGAGAACCACTTTCAGTATGAAGGGGTTAGTGAGGCTCAAAGAATTAAGGTGCCTAAATCTAGTTTGAGGGGACTGACATTAACTTGGTGGAAGTTCCTACAAATTGAAAGAGAGAAGGTAGGAAAGAACCCCATAGCTAATTGGAAGGATGAGGTCACCAAGATCAAGGAAAAATATTTACCAGAGGACTTTGAAATCCAAATTCATAAGAAGAGGCAAAACCTTAGGCAAAGGGAAATAGATATTGAATCCTATACTGAGGAGTTCCAAAAACTATGCTTGAGATCTAAGATCCAAGAAGAAGAAAGTGTCAAAGTAGCTAGATATTTGAATGGACTTGGGTGGAGAATTCAAGAAGAAATCAATTCATTGAGCCCCACTACTATTCATAGGTGCTACCAATTAGCCATTAAAGTGGAAGAAAAAGGTAGAAATAAACAAGAATCTACTTCAAGAGATAGAGGAAGAGGAAGAGACTCAAGAGGGAGTCATAGAGGCAATGAAACAAAGAACCAATGTGAAGCCAAGAGGATTGAAAAATATAGTGAGCCAATCAATAGAGGTACTTTCAGGAGGGGAAGAAGATTCCATAGTGGTGGAAAAGGCAGATTTGGAGGAATGGGTAGAGGTTCACACTTTGCCAGTATGAAATGCTATAATTGTGGTCAATTAGGCCACCCTACCTATAGATGCCCTGGTAAAGAATCAAGCTCATAAGGGGAGAAGAAGATATTAGCCTATGAAAAAGAGGAATTTGGAAGTGTTAAATCTTTGTAGGTGAGTCTTGATTCAGAAAATGGGGAGAATCTCTTGTTTAGAAGAGTCTTACTCAAAGAACTGGTCAAGGAGGAACCCAAACAAAGAAGAGCTTTATTTAGGATCAAGTGTAAGATCCTTGGAAAGGTTTTCAAGTTCATCATTGACTCAGGTTATACAAATAATATAATTTTAGAGGAGGCAGTCCAAAAGTTAAAGCTCATAAGGATACCTCATACACACCCCTACAAAGTTACTAGGCTAAACAAAGGGAAGAATGTCTTAGTGAATGAACAAGTGTGGGTTGAATTTTTGATAGGTGAATATCAAGACAAAATGCTATGCGATATCTTTTGAATGGATGCTTTCCACCTATTATTGGGCAAACGATGGCAATATGACCGAGATGCAGTCCATCATGGGAAGAAAAACTTGTATAGCTTTAAAAAGAATGTGGTCACCTACAAAATACAATCAATTATTGAAGATGGAGCAACAACTTCTGGAGACACTAATCTACTTCTCATGAGTGGTAAGGAGTTCTTGCATCAACTCAAGGAAGAAGAGGGTGTTTGAGTAGCTATTGTTATTAAGCCTAAAGAGGAGGACAAACCTCAACAAGCAAGCTACCTATGGAAGTGATGCATTTGTTGGAACACCAACCACTATACTGCCTCAAAGAAAAATTAGTCACCAAATAGACTTCATACAAGGGGCGTCCTTACCTAACAAATTAGCATATAAGATGACACCACACCAAAACAAGAATATTATAAGGCAAGTTTAAGAGTTACATGATCAAGGATTGATTAGAAATATAATAATTTCATGTGTTGTCCCAGTGGTCTTGGCACCCAAGAAAAGGGGTAAAGGGAGATTTTGTACTAATTCAAGGGCCATAAATCGGATAACTATTAGGTATAGATTTCCTATCCCTAGAATAGAAGATCTTATGGATTATTTTGGAGGGTGTAGGTACTTCACTAAAATTGATCTTAAGAGTGGATACCACCAATTAGGATGGAAGAGGGGGATCAATGGAATTCATCCTTTAAAACCACAAAAGGTCTTTATATACTCATCTTTATTAATACCAAAGAAGAACACATGAAACACCTAGAAGTTGTCTTGAAAAGGTTGCATGAAGAAAAACTAGCCATTAACCTAGAAAAGAGTGAGTTCTTGAAATAAGAGCTAGTTTACCTAGATTTTATAGTCTCCCAAGGAGACTTAAAAATGGACCCAAGCAAGGTATAAGATATTCTCAATTATCCCACTCCTAAAATAGGGACTAATGTAAGGATCTTTCATGGGTTGGCTAATTTTTATAGGAAGTTTATAAGAGGATTCAGTGAGATTTGTGCATCTCTACTTGATACCATAAAGGATGGAGTTAAAATCAAGTTTAAATGGACCAAGGAGGCTAATGAAGAATTTGAAAAGCTGAAGTAAAAGGTGGCTACACAATCCATCCTAGTATTGCTAAGTTTTGATAAGTATTTTTATTGTGGAATGTGATGGAAGTAACTTTGTAAAATGGATTATTGTTTAAGGGTAACCAAATATGTGTATCCAAGGGGTCTATGAGGGAAAACATCATACAAGAAAAGAATAATGGGAGCCTTAGTGAAATTTTAGTTTGAATAAGACATTGGACCTAGTGAGAAGATTTTATTATTGACCTAAGATGCCAAGAGATGTTAGGAGGTATCTAGAACAATGTTTAGTTTGTCAAAAGGCTAAGGGCACATCCTCTTTAATGCAGGGCTATACCAGCCTTTACCTATTCCAACCAGACCATGGGAGTGGCTTAGTATGGATTTTATAGTGGGCTTATCGAGGACAATTGATGTCTTTGATAGTGTTTTTGTAGTGGTGGATATATTTAGTAAAATGAGCCACTTTATTCCTTATAAAACAACTCATGAAGTCAACTATATTTCTCATCTCTTCTTCAAAGAGGTAGTGAGCATTCATGGCTTACCAATTAGTATTATGTCAGATAGGGATGTGAAATTTATGGGGCACTTTTAGAAAACCTTATGGAAAATATTGGGCACAAATATTGCATTTGGTTTAGCATATCATCCTCAAACAGATGGCCAAACAAATTTGATCAATAGGGTGCTTGTAAATCTTCTTAGGTGTCTCACAAAGGAATATGGGAAAATATGAGATCAAATATTTTTACAAGCTAAATTTTCTTATAATGATAGTGCCAATAGGTTTACTGGAAAGAGCCCATTTGAGATAGTTTATGGCATCCATCCAAGGGAAGTGTGTGAACTTAGAGAGTTAGGAAATCAAGGAGCTATTAGTGGCCATGCTGAAGATTTTTCTCAATCTATGCAAGAAGTGGACATGAGAAAGTGAAGTGGACACTAGTGAAAGCTAACCAAAAGCTTAAGGCTAAAGTGGATGAGAGGAGAAAAGACTTGCAGTTTGAAGTTGGGGATCGGATGATGGTACACCTAAAAAAATCTAGAATCTAAAAGGGGATACACAACAAGATGAAAATGAGAAGAGTAGGACCATGCACAGTCCTAGCTAAATATGGACACAATTCCTATAAGATAGAATTACCCAGGAGCTAGCCATATCTCCTATTTTTAATATCCAAGATCTGGTCAAATACAAAGGTTAATGTAATAGAGGAAGAATAGAGTCCTGATGTAAATATAAATGTCAAATACTTGAAACTCCCTGTACAACTAAAACCTTGAGAAAGCTCTAGACTCAATGGAAAAGAAGAAAAAAGGCATGGTGTCTACATGGAACACCTCATCAAGTGGAAGCAGTAACTAGAGTCTGAAGCTACTTGGATAGTAGAGAAAAATTTCAAGAAGATGAGGATTAGTCAAGATCTCTTAACCCCTAGTGTAACTTAACTTCTTTACTATAGGGAAGAAAGGTGCATGAGCTGTAATGTCCCCAATTTAGCAGGTACCTAGGCTTGTTATTGTCAATTCATCAATGCGATCCATGTGAGTTGACTGTTTGCTTAGGGGATCTTTGTGTCACACTTACTATTTTTAGTAAGTCAATTATACCTAGTTTCTATTTTGGGTAAGGCAGTTGGGCGTTGATTTTAGTCTTGATTTTAGTCTTCATTCTTCTTTGGAGCTCATTCTGGAATTGTCAATTATCACCTTCTTCACATTTTATGGAATGAAGCTTGGCTTATTTCAATTTATTACTTTAAGTGTTTTAATTTAAAAGTGTGTACTTGATGATTGATATCACTTAAGTGAAAGGTGTGATTGTGAAGTTGAATGGTGGTGTGAAGAGGAAGATTTTATATCTTATTTAAAAGCCCAACCTTGCGTGATTTTTCATTATGCTTATGATTATTATTTTATGAAGTGAAGAAATGGTTTGAGTGAGGGTTTGTTAATTACATCTCAGAAAAACATGGCCTTCACTTGGGATCGACACTTTGAATTGGCTTCATTGCCAATGAATTGTGCGTTGGAATCAGTTCAGTTTTGAGCACCTATAGATCATGCACTGGAATAGTCAAAAATATAGAAGCTTGACGCATTGATACCTAGCCACATTTGTATTCTCTTTCAATCACATGTGCCTATTGTATTTGCGGTTGCAGACAATTTTGCATGGGCTGGAGTATGAGCGTTTTTAACATTGATCAGCGTTAAGACCATTAGAGCTTGCGGCTATAGTTTGGATGATATACAATAGTCATATTTCATGAGGAAGATGGTGCATAATAAAGGTGGTTATGTGTCTTCCTGTAGTAGCCACATTTCATAAGGTGCCCGATTGTTTCATATTTTGCAATAAAGTTGTTATTGAATATTCAAATTTCAGATTGTCACATTGAATTGATATTATTAATTCACAAATTACAATTGAGAATTTATCATTTATATATATGATTGTGTTTTAAATAAATCAAGGATTCCAATTATTTTCAAATTATAGTTGTGAGATTGGGAGTCGAGATAGACTTTTTACAGTGGTATCAGAGCACTAATCCTGCCAGCCTAAAGTTTTGGGCCTAGATATGGCAGATAGATTTGTACCAGGTGTTCATCATACCTGTAGGGGTAGAGCCACTAGTAAATTTTACCTTAAATTTTGATGAGAATTAGTCAAATTTTCTACAAAAATTGGTCGAATAGGCGACTAAAACTATCGTCGATCTTTTTTTGTCAAATTTTCTACATGGTAAATAATCATCACAATTTTGACACCATAACTGGTCAAATTATTGACTACAAAATTCCCTTGGAACTAGAAGAATAAGATGTCGCTCAATTGGTATTACAGTCAAAATTGAGACCATTTTATCATCAAATTATCCACCAAAATTTGTCACAAAAATCATCAAATGTATAGCATCCTGGTCGAATTTAGTCCATTTTGTTGTCAAATTATCCATGAAAATTCATCGAGCGTACCATCAAATGTATAGCATCTTGGTCGAATTTAGTACTATGCAAAGGTCAAAATTTCAACCAATACTAACTTTTGTTTAAAAAAAAATGTGACACCATTTTCAATATATTCCTACTTTTAGTTGAATATATTGCTTGTAACTAGACTAAACTACTAAGCCTTGTAAGTGAGGCTTACTACTAGACTTATAACCAAGATTAAGGCCAGTGCTAATTACTTAGCAATCTTAATTAAATTAGTAGTCTCCTTTACAATCCCAACAATCAGATTAATAAAATAAAATGATACCAAACAAAAAAAATAATTAGAGGAAGAGGTGTGATCAAGGATCAACACAATTAGTTAATATTGGAAAGAAGAAGCGTGGCTCTTCTCAATAGTTGCCTCCCCTCAACAGGATACAAGACACAAATGGCATGGAGGAGAGAAGGGGGGGTATTACAGTCTAGATCAAAGCAAAGGAAGATATATATAGATAGGGATTACCTTACAACAATCTAGTATATACATCACAACATCAAAGAGATAGAAAGATCTTTGAACAAGAAGTAGAAGGAAAATACAACAACAGATATATTAATCTGAGTACATACAGTAGCGATTAACATAAGTGCATACTCAGAGAGCACACCAATCAAGAAGCCCACAATATAAAGGAGATCAAACTAATACTGCAGTTAGCAAAGAGATCTTACAGCTGTACAAACCCCATACAGAACTATCGTAAATTCACTAATATATTTATTGTGCTAACATTCTTACTATTAGAAAAATGTTATTGTATATATATACACAATAAATGATGATAAAGCCTATGTTGACTATCATATGTTATTGCTGATAATTGTATTGCTTAAGATGACCATGATGTTAAGTGTTTGAGTGCCTGAAACCCACCTTGCAAGGGAAAGGGCTTGAGTTGTAAGACCAGGGTTGCGATGGGCTAGAGAGGAGGTCATTCTAGTAGGACTATTGTAGCCTAGGACAAGGCACTCAATAAGTCAAGTCGCCCCTTACAAACTCCACCAAATTCCACAAGGTGGCAATTGTTTGTAGGGAGATGTGATATGATAGGGGAAAGGAGATACAAGCCACCAAGCGTAAGATCCCTTCTAAATTCTATCCCAAATTTTCAATTTTAGTGTATAGACATTTTGTCAAAGACTTGACATGTGAGGTCACTGTATACTGATCTCTAAGATTAATGCCAACAAAAGAAATATTACCAATAACTTTGCATCAAACTAGATTAACAAATACTCTCAATGTTGTCAAATAACTTCAAAGTTCTGAAATGTTCACTCATTCTGCAATGAAAAAATGACAAGCATTTTGCATACAATAACAATCAATAATATTCAGAGATACCACATAGACGTAATGTCAAATAGTTGGTGTACGAGGTTTGGTCTGATTTTTCTGAGTTCCTATTGCCTGATTGTAACTGCAATTTGATACCTAACTTCATAATAGTCTCACAAGTTCTCAATGCACAAGTTAGCAAACACTTGTGTGAAAGGAACATTCAACTATTGTCATTACAAGTCATTATATTATGAAGAAACACCCATACAATAGTGGCATTTAATCAAAAAAATTGCATTTAATCATAATATCTAGCAATAGCTATTAGATCTTCATAGACATTACATCGAACACTTGTCTTGCTTCTTCTAAACAGCAAAGTACTCTCACTATTTATCTAAAATCTGGAACTAATCTTCCTACACCGAACCATACAGCAGAATAACAGTCTCTCAGCAGTCACTTCGGCAGATGTATTTCTAGATTTATCAAGCAATATATATCAACATTGTGCTTATTTTATTAATCTCATTTATTACTCATATACCTTAATTTGAAAGTTGTACCTATCCGCATTTCAGTTTACATACCCCAAATCTCCAATTATTATGCAATAAGCTAATATTAACAATTATGTTGAAAGATGAAAAGAATGGGTAGCTATCAACATAAACACAATATGTACAAAGTAACTGTAGCTATCAACATAAACTCATTACAAAGTAACTGTAGCTATCAACATAAACACAATAAGTACAAAACACACTTTTTCAAAACTACAAGCTCCAACACCCACTAACAACCAAAGAATTTCAAACTATGAGAAAATAGAACAATAATCAACAGTTGACTAATATTGGTGATTGTTTGAGAAGATGAAACAATAAGTCATAGACCAAGACTTTCACCTCATCCAAATTAGAGAGTAACTACATGATAAGCAACAACACACATATAATGAGCACAAATGACCCTTACTCTAAAGGACAAGCTCCATCAGCCATTGAAAGCTATATGATGAGTGGAATAACAACTTCATTCAACACTTTCAAATTGTCTAGTTTCCTATACATTGTATTTTGACATTTGTCAATATTTTCTTTGCATTTCATTCCTAGGCCTACATTGATATCAGAACAAGGTTGAATGAGAAGATCAAATTTATATGCTAAATTTAAAGCATATTCATTCTTATTTTGAATGTCTATAAAGATTTCAATGAGCAATTTCTAATTTTAGAGTTGGCACAATTTCTTTAAATAGGGACTGTATTACATAAGCTAGTAGTAAGCCTCACTATAGTAAGCCTTTGAGATACTAAATTTTGTTGAATATATTCCTATGTAGTGAGCCTAAACTATAAAGGCATGTAACACAGGCAAATGGCATTGAAAGGTCAACATGTACCTAAAGGGGTTCATTAAAGGTTATTTTGTTGATCCTAGTCTGTCAAAGGGATCTAAAGACCTATAAGGTTTTTGACCAATGTAATAGGGTCTCTAAGGACAATTTAAAAGGTTGTGAAAGCACCAAAGAGTGCCCAAAGTTGTAATGTGCCATGTTGGCAATTAAGGCTTGATAAGGCTTATAGGAGATTTAGGAAATTTTAGGAGATTTGATAGGTTTATAGGCCTTTAAGAAGGCTAAGGAATAGAGATAAACACTTAATGGTTATAAGTTGTCAAAGTTGACACTTTAGTGTCAAGTAGACAACAAAATTTTAGTTTGTATTAGTTTTTAACTAACCAACAACAGTTAGCTAATTGACTATTATAGTTATGCAGGAGGATAAACTGCTTTTGGAAGCCTATTTGGTAGGAGGCATGGAGAGGTCTTGTTGAACAAGCCCTAGATTAGTGAACCAGCTAGAACCAATGGTTTGGTGGCAAATGAGTTGGGTGAAGGGTAGAACCTTGTAAGTTTGGAATCCATTATTTCTCAACCTCTAGAAAGACTGTTTCAGTATTTGGAGTCATGGGAGCAAGTGGCGTTAGGGGTTGCTTTGTAAAAGTGGAATAGCACAACTTGGCCTCAGGTCAATAGCATTAGAGCACCTCGTTATTCTCTATCAAATCCTAGTGGTATTGGAGTTGCTCATCTAAATCCTTCTTCAAATTTTGCATGTCTACTCACACAAGGTCCACATGGAGAAAGTAAGCTCTAGAAGTTCATGAACCTTGATCTTACTTATCTCCATAATCTCAATAGAAGATGGCAGACAAATTGATAGCAAAGATGCAGCAACAAAGGGATGATTTGGAGAAACATTATGAATGGATATAGGCTATAAGCATGAATCTAGATTAGAATGTCACATAATATCATATAAACAACAAAAACATATAAACTTGTAATCATAGCATCATGATCATACCATCGTATCATCATATGCTTCAAGTTCAACATCAAAATATTAAAATGTCAAATGATAAATCATAACATCAAGTTCAAGTAAAGGAAATAGAGCATGTATAACCATATTTGTTTGTCATACCCTTTTTGCAAGAAACTAAAAAATTATTCAAATTAAACAAGTATGAACTGTAAGAGACTAAGAAAGAAGGAAAAGGTGTTACATCACTAGGATGATAGTAATAATGAGACAAATAACCATGAAGACTAAATCCAAGGAGACCAGATCTGAACATCTGGGTTTGATCAAATTCAAAAATTGGTTTACCTTCGTAGCACTGTCAAGTCAACAACATGAGCATTATTTTGTGTCTAGAGTGTCATCAATGTTTTTAAATGTAGAATGAAATGGTTGTAAGTATGCATTTCTGCCACATGCAAGTGATTTTGAGATACAGACCTATGCAATCCAATCTCCCAAGGAATATACAACACCAGTTATTGCCATCTTTGCCAAAACAAGATTTGTCATAAAGCGATGTTAGAATAGCTACTAAAATGGTCATAAATTATGTTCTTATAGTAAAAGAATACTTTGATTTAAGAAAAAAACTACACAATATTAAAACATGACATTGTGCTTTAAAAACTAAAAAGGTACCTGTAATGAAGAACTTCATTTCGACTTGCTAATTGGTTGTCACTATTAGCTCTAAGCTTGTCTTTAAAGTTTGAGCTTCACTTGGTTTCGAGAATAGTTTAATATTCTCTACTAAACAAGGCCAACCACGTGAAGCTGGAAGCTCATTTGGTCCCTCCCCCCCCTCTAACATCACTCTAAATTCTCCATTAACATTTAATAACATTCATTCATTCATCCATTTTTGAAATATAAAATTCAATCATTATAATCACATGATAACATTCATTAACACATAAAATTCATTAACACACAACATTCATGAATAATTCATTAACAAAAAATTCATTAACACACAACATTCATGAATAATTCATTAACACATAAAATTCATTAACACACAACATTCATGAAGAATTCATTAACACATCATTCATCAACATTACTAGTACAAAATTACATCCATTAAGACAATGTTCTTTCATTAGCAAAAATTGTTAATTACAATCATTTTTTTTGGGGTTTCTTGCTATTTTTCTTAATCATGTAATTTTTAAGAGGAAGATCAATGTCCTCATTCCCCTCCTCTACTGATTCTGATTCCAATGCATGTCTCCTCCTCATCTGTTCAAGAACACGAGGTTGCTGCGCCAAAGGGGGGTCTGCTGCAATAACAACTATTTCATGAGTTAAATTCACACCATTTTATATTAGTGAATTACAAGTATTTATTTAAGTAAAAGAACTATAAATCAAAAAATTAATTTAAAAGAACAAAACATATATTTTCTTTACTTGAATGTGCCACATGATCTACATGGTGATTAGTCTGAACATCCTCCAGCACTCGTTCAGCATGACATGATTCTGTATCCTCTAAAATATACACAAAAAGGTTACACCAAGTTCAATTTAAGATGTTAAATTATATTAATAATTACATAATTAGTTTTAAATAGAAAATGAGAACCTCCATGGACAGTACGATGGACATTGGGGGCTTCATGATGCGGCGTATGATCTGTGTCACGATTAAGAGGTTGCATTGCAATGTCATGCACATTATTATCAAATAGATTGTTGCTCAAGTATTCAATTTCTAATATATTTTTTGGCATATTTACCTGTGCACATGATGTAGGAGACTCTTCGGTTGGGCCAGTGGAAGCTTGTTGTAGGTGTTCAGCCATGGCTTGATAGCCTTCCTTGAAGGCAATTTTTTTGTGTTCTTCTGTGGCCTCTAAATTAAAATCAGAGCCCTTCATTTTTTAATTAAACAAAATTATTTTCATGTTATAAATAATTTTCTCTGTAATTCATTTACTGCTACTTACAATTCGTGCTTTAATTTTTGAATATCCACCAGAGCCAAGTCTGTGTTGCCCAATCTTTTGTAGCCTAGCCTTTGTTGCCATTGATGTGTCTTGCAACCTATGAAAAGTTTGAAATATGTTAGATGATATAGATATAAAGATCACTAATTAGTGCATTATTACATTGTACTAGTAGTTAATACTATTGCATACCTTCTAGCATTTGCTGGTGTAATTCCTCTTTGAACATCCCCTTTCTCCTTTGCATCCAAAATGAACTCATTCCAATCCCTCACTGAAATAAAGGGAGGATGCTCTTACTTTGGGTTCTAGATGAGACTCTTTCTATATGAGTCCCTCATAGTCTTAAGATATTTGCAAGCTCTTTCTAAAATTTTCTTCTCGTTAAAAATATTATTACCAAACTCCTATTCTAAATCTTTAACGAGCTGATCTTTTAATTTTTTTTCTTGCAAGTTCCACCTTTTAAGAATAAACACAAAATTGTTAGATATAGCTCGTAAAAGAAAAGACCCGAATGAGAGGAAAAATATTGTACCAATTAATGATATGAAAAAAAATAGTGGGATAAAGTTAGTTCACTTATGATGTCCCACCTTGTACGTATGGTGGGCCCGAATAGATGCAGTGCGAGGTCATAGAGCTTCTTATAAAATGTATCATTTCTTGCAAAAAATGTCATGGGATAATCAATCCAAAACTTGTTATGAATAGGTAAATACATATTACAATATAAAAAATAATTATTTAAAGTACTTGGAAGCTTAGGACATTTTAAAGGCATCAATTCATCATTGTCAATCAACAATGATGTCTACATAACTCCTGTGGTAGAAACACAGGTAGATCCAGGAAATGATGGTGAATTATCACCAATACATGTACTCTGATCTATATCTGGTGTACCAGATGGTGCTGCCAGTGTATCTCCTACTCCAAAAAAATAATCCACTATGTGATGCACCTAAGATTAAAGTACAAATTATCAAATCATAATTAAGACAAAACCAAATATAGAAAAACAAGGATTTACCAGCTGACATACACCGTGAAGACGTCGATGTTTGCATGCCCCTTGTTGTTGACATTGCACTTGACAATCTCAAATGGACGTCCTTCGACCTCTAGGAGGACTCTCCTGCACTTGATGACCTGAACAATACATTATTAGCAAAGACATTTTGAAATAATAAAATTAAGAGTTAACTTAAGAATTTTTTGAATTTTCCAAAGAAAAAATTCCTTGTAACTTGTCAAGTAAAGGATTATTTTACCTGAGGTGGCCGAAGCTCTTCTAGTACTAGCCTCACTGAATTGTCCTTGACCAGAATCTAGATCAGTTGCCAAAAATTCCTATAACAAGAACACATATTACATATTTTACTTCACAACATAAAAGAGTATAAATTATAAACCTTTATTGAACTTTTGTTATAACTAAAGATTCATTACTGCTTACTTCATAACAACATGCTTGAGCTCTTAATTCAGATAGGTTATTCATTGTCTCCTCGGTTGGAATATTTGCTTCATCCAAAATTCTCATTATTTCTAAATTGATTTTTTTTTTTTTTCTTCAACATAATTGTTACATTGGGTGTTTTCACAATATCATCATCAGAAGGGGTAACTATTGCCTTTGTACTTACTGTAGGTGCTTTTCCCCTATCCTGAACATCAAATTGTGAGAGGAATATCAATAAAACTATCATAAAAACTCCAAAACCGTAAATAATAAAATGTAATAATATAACATTTTTCAACTATCTATTTTGTACAATTTTAATAAGGTTTACCCTTGCTGAAGAATGGGTGGGAGGAGCATCCTCATGGCCTCTACCATGTGCGGGATCCATATCGTCCCATGACAAAGATTAAATATAAAAACTTCAGTGAATTGAAAGCAATAGACTTAGTAAAAAAAAACTTATTAATAAAATGGTATATAGTACTTACCACCCTCATGATAGTATCTTTGTTTTTATCTATGCGATTTAAATGGTAATCTATTAGTAGTTCTTCCCTTGCACTTATTGATTTTATTGCACATACAAAAACTTGATTTCCCTCACGTGCCTCAAATATGCAATTGGGTTGCTTATTAGTTGAGGAAGGTCACATACTATTTATAAAACCCACAATATTACCTATTGCTTTTGGTCTCCCATCAATGTACATTGCAAATTTTTTACTTTGATCATTTTCTTTCCATTGTATATAATTAGCTGATAGTGCATACCTACGCATACTTTTTTTATATTGACCAATCCACATCCAATCATTGTAATTGTAACACGGACTAACATACTTGAACAATTCAACAACTTTGTTGTAACATACCTTTATCCCATACATGGAAAATAGGCCCAAACCATGTAATGAGGATGGAGCAATGCGATATATCCTCTCATTAACACAAAAATCAGTGTTAATTAGAGGTAGCTCATTGGGTACCCATTCTTTTTCAATGTGTGTGTACTGAAAGGGCACCTTGATGTCACCTTTGGTCTCATCATCATAAGAACATGACCCCCCATTAGCAAGGAAAAATTGCATGCGTTTATCAAATTTTTTTCTCTTTTGACCTCTAGTTGATCTCCCTATTTTAGCCGTACTACATGTAGAACTTTCATCTAGCATTCCCTCATTTCCCTCATTCGATGTAGATAGATCTAACAAGTACCTATTTGGTGGGTCCTGCAATCCATCAAATGAGATATTGTCACGTCCCCACTTCAAATAAAATTTTGATAATATTTAAATAATATATATAGATTAATCAAGTTGTGACCCATATGTACGATTCTTCTTTGTCTATATGTGAGAGATATAAAATGTACTAAGTTGAAAGTGATTATATAATTATATTTCTATATGGTTCTTCTTTGTCTATATATACATTACATGATTATATAATATGTCTATTTATAACATACGTGCTCAGTGATAAACAAGAAGAATATAAGAAAATTATATCTATTTATTGACTTATACCTGCTAATCCATGTCACTGTGCACGATCCACGCCAAAGGGGTTAAATTTCCTGCATATGTTGATCATTTATCTTAAGTTAGCTAAAAATTACATGATACGTATGCTACAAATAACTTAGAAGACAACATGAACAATATGCAACATCGTAAACATGAACAAATTTACCTTATATATGGAATGCAAGATTGTCAACAAAGGGGTGACGATGTCTATAGTCAATTGTGTATTTGCAAAAAGGGTGATAATCAAACACAATATATACATGTATCAACAATAATTAATTGAGCGTCGTAAGCAAAACATTGGTAATTATAAATCACATATGTTGTAATCATTAGAATTGAACACAATAAGTATGTAATCATTACAATTGAAAGCAATAAATCATGTCAATCATTCCATTGATCATTTCAATTATGTCATTGATCATCTTCATCATCATCATCATCATCATCATCATCATCATCATCATCATCATCATCATCATCATCGCCATCATCATTGCCATCATCATCATCATCATCATCATCATCATCATCATCATCATCATCATCATCATCATCATCATCTTGATCTTCATCATCTACTTCTTCATCATCTTCAATATTTTCTTCTTCCATAACATTATACTTTATCGGCCTTCCTCTTGGATCATGTCTAACAACAAATGACCAACCCTGTTTATGTGGAACCTCTGAGTAAAACACTTGCTCACATTGGCTTGGAAGAACATAGGGCTCATCTCCAACTGGCTCAAATGACCTTGTATTAATCATTGTAAATCTATTATCATGTTGAATAACAGAACTATCTAGATCATTTTGATTCAGTCGTAGCCTATACCATTTGACGATGAATAGAACTACTTTGAAGTCAGTTAAAGTCGCACTTAATTATATCATCCAAGATGCCACAGTATTGATTTTGAGATTGTTGAGGATGTATGTCATTTCTAGATGATA
Source organism: Chamaecyparis obtusa (assembly GCA_027943335.1). Lineage (NCBI taxonomy): Eukaryota > Viridiplantae > Streptophyta > Pinopsida > Cupressales > Cupressaceae > Chamaecyparis > Chamaecyparis obtusa. The sequence continues at coordinate 85,802 of BSBK01008963.1, forward strand.
TATTGGTGACCTCAAAAACTGCAATTATCCCAGAATCACAAGTTTTCTTTGTGTCATCCAACTTTTTTATGCAAAATTTATGGCCATGATAGTACATAGCTTTGTGGTGCTTGACCTACAATTTTTTAAGTGTGTGTAAATTATTTGTATCATGAGTTGATATGAAACATATGAGTCATGATCATTAATAAATTTGTATGTACCTCTCCACCTCTTAAACCATGTGCTAGATCAATTACCATTGGCGTAACATTAGAATCTCCATTGCGATGAGCTTCTCTAACCAATGAAGCAACACCTTCCCATGTTAATGAGAAACTATTTTGTTGACATCGTTCAATCCATACCGTCATCCAATCAAGATTGTTCGCAATATACAAATGTATTGCATCCCACTCTCGACCAACTGTATCAAAAAAAATACACCAATTATAAATAACTTATATTGAATATTTATAAGAATTAATTAACTACAATAACATCTTAGATTTACCTCTCACTTTCCTCAATCTACCTTTTCCCATCAAGTACTCCGCTTCAAATTTGTTAATGGATTTTGGATCCCAAATACGATCTACATGGATCTTTGTTGCAAACTTAGGAAGATATTCACTAATGTACACCATAGTCTAGTATACCATATATCCCTCCACCATAGAACCCTCAGGATGTGCTCTCTATCAAACCAAGCCTTTCAAAAATTTCAAGTGCCTCTCAACCATCCACATTGACCTAGTTGGTACAAGTCCACACAATTCAATCTCCTCAACTTGATGTATGAGGTAGTGTTCTTGTGCATTGAAAAAAGTTGAAGGTAGACACTTTTGCATTTCACACATAAGAAGAGGAATTTTTCTATTCTAATATTTTATATCTTCTTTATTGATTTGTTTAGATGACAACCACCTCATGTATTTTCCAAGATCATATATAACTTGTTTGACACTGTTGGTGAAGTGGTGTGGGAGAGATAAAGGTAGAATGTACTGCAATATTTGTAAAATGATCTTGTTAATATTTTATAAAAGAATGCAATGAAAACTACATGCAGTGTACAAATATATAGTGAATAAAAAATAACATGAATTACCTTGATAAATGTATGCCAATCATGTGTTTTCATCCTTGGCCCAAATTCACTTTTCTTTGATATGAGATTGTTTATGTTTGCAGCAAATCCTGTGGGAAATCATATTTTTTTTTATGATTTCTTTTATAGCATTTCTCTGCTGCTCCGACAATAACCAACTAAGGGTACTTGTATCAATCTGGTCTCCATTGTTATTTGATCGAATGACATTTTTCATTACATGGTTAGATTCTTCAATGTCACTACAAATTTTGACAGTTTGGTCTTTGTCATGCCTTCCACCCAAGATTTTCCATAATGTCTCTGTTACATTATTTCCAATATGCATAGGATCAAACAAATGCACGATTCAGAGTTGCTCGTAGTACGACAATCTAGTAAATTGCGTAGAATAACTTTTTAGTCCTTTTGGAAGTTGGTCATTGATGCCTTGACGACCTTCACAAGAATCAATTACATCATCGGTAAACAGAATACAATATCAAAATATAAATTTGAAACAACAACCATCATATAGGAATCACATTACCTCGATGATTTATTTTATTGTATGATGACTTCCATAGGTAAGGTGTCATTCTCCATGGTTTTGATGTAGTCTCTTCTTTCCCATTGAAAAGATATTTTTTGGTAATTCGGTACTTATGATTTCTGTGGAGAAAGTGTCTATTCTCATCGAACACCTGTTGGAAATATTCAGGAATTAACCAAGTTACTGAGAGGGGAGGGGTGAATCAGTAACTCCAAATTTTCTTCTGATTTTAACATGTATTTTACTTTTTAACCTTTGCATACAAAAAGCATGAAACTTGAAAGCATTCACAATAATGACACATAGATTTGGTTACCCAGAAACCTTCCAAAAGAAAGTAAAACTGGGGTGGGGATGAAACCCACAAAGCTTTAATACTGCAGAATAAAATTGGCCGGTTAAGGCTTACAATTTGATCACTTCTGATGATCTACCCTGTTAGGAGCAATAAGGATTGCTAAATCCACCCTGTTAAAGGATTTACAAACATACAGTGAAGTATGCACTCGGTAAAGAGATTTTTACAAAGACTGTTAAGTCTACCCGGTTAAAGGATTTAGTACTGATTCACCTGTTAGAATGAAACAGTAGATCTCTGCTTTGCAACTGGATTGCTGATTGAGATTCTCTGATGTACTGATCACCTTCTGTGATGAATTTGTCTTTGCTGTACCTTATACTTCTGAAGCCTTCTGCAATTCGCTTATTTCTGCCTTTCTTTTTCTTTCACATATATTCTACTTCATACATTTCATTACATCTTTTTATTTTTACAACATTGTTTATATACAAGTCTCAAACAATTAATTACAATTACAATTACACAATCGGCTTGACAAATAAACATAAGTGCTACTAAGTCGGCCCAAATATGGTTACTCGGTTCCTTCAAACTGACTCGGTGACTTTCTGATACTCGGCGTCCACTGCATTACTCGGCATCGTCATGCACTCGGTAGAAGTGAAGGCACGGTTCATACTGATCACTCGGTAGGTTTTGAACTTGGTAAGTACTGGTGACTCGGTAGACAAGATGTTACTCGGTTTACATTGTCCTGATCGGTTTGTACTAACTTGCTCAGTTTCCACTGCCTGCTCGGTTTGCACTGTCTGCTCGGTTTGCACTGTCTGCTCGGTTTGCACTGTCTGCTCAGTTTGCACTGTCTGCTCAGTTTGCACTGTCTGCTCGGTTTGCACTTGTCTGCTCGGTTTATATCCAGAATGCAAATAAGTGTTGTCACTAGTGGCAATTCTGCTTAATGCCAACAATCTCCCCCTTTGGCATTAGTGACAAAAACACTTATTGGCCAAAATTTATATACATGAGTCATGCTGAGTTTTATTTTGATTTTTCAAAATTTGTCTTTGTTATAGGGCTTTATACATTGTCTCCCCCTTTCAATGTGCTAACTGTTTCTTATACAAATCTATACAGTATACATATCTCTCCTTCTATACATATCTCCCCCTTTTTGACGATAATGCCAAAGGTGCATATACAAGTTATTTACAAAGAGAATCCAAAATTTGATAAGAAATCAGAATGTACCTTCATTATTAGTGCCAGGGTTCTGTCCCAACTTTCTTGCAGAATCTTACATGTTTGTATAGCAATTTGGACTTCTGCAGAGAGTTCAATCATGTGATCTGCTATAGAGAACTGATTGTCATGAATCAATGTTCTGGAATGTTCAATGTGCTTATACATTATATTCATGATGGGAAGGATCATGTGTTGGATGTCTAGCAGTGTGGACCGGATCCTTGAGTCTTCTTTCAGTAGATCAGACTGCATATTAGATAGGTGTGAAATTTTCATGTGATGAGCAGAGCTTGAACTTGGTTCAAGTTGCAGCTTCTGTATGCTAATCTTCATATCGTCATCCATTTTATTCATTTTATCTTTAAAATCCTTTGTGAACTCGGTAAAATTGCATAGTCTAGCCAAAAGAGAGGTAGCATTCGAATAAATAAACTCTATGTTAGACAAAACTAAAGACAATTCCACTTGGTTAATAGCTATGTGCTAAGCAATGTGCTCAAGCACTTTATTGTTGAATCTCTTCTCGGCTCTTTCAACTAACTTTTCTATCCCAGATGAGTCCTCATTGTATTTCTCAACTGCTTCTGCTAATTGTAACAAAACATGCTGGGAGGAGTCTACTTTAATGCCTAATGCATCAGACAAAATGTCCTTAGCATCCTTGATGATTTGATACTCCTTGTCTCTCTCCTCTTTAAGCTTCTTTTGTTTTGCTTTCCTTTGGAGGATCTCACCTATATTCTGCATCTGGTCTGCTGAGAGATTTGCAAAATCTAATGTAGGAATCTCTATCTCTTCATCTAGGTCTATATCCTCAACTATATTTTTACCCAAAAATTTTATACTCGGTAGAGCCTTAGGCTTATCTGTACTTAATGCTTTTGTAGTAGTGACAGTAGATAAAGTAGGGCTGGATATTGATACTGGTATACTTTCTACTGGAGAACTTAAAATATTTACACTTGAAGATTCAAAAGCTGGAAAACTTACTGCTGGAAAACTTAATGGTACAGGAGACTGCAGCTCGGTAGAAGAAATGGTGGCTGCCTCTGATGTTGCTAGAGATGATTGGACAAATGTGGAAGTTGTCACAACCATGCTTGAAGGTGTCTCAGGGCTGGATGTAGAGACTTTCACTAGAGAGGTAGGAAGGGATGCAATGACTTCTGCTGCTATCCTTACAGTATCATCTACCTCAGTGTCTTCTTCTTGTTCATCGCTGTCATCTTCAATATCTTTTATTATTACAGTTTCAATGCTCGGTTGGTGAAGGTGGTATATGTTCTTCCATGTGGCTTTTGCAGCCTTCACAACTGATTCAATATTGTTGATCAAAATCAAACAAGTATTGAACTTCAATGTCATCTTATTTTCATTTTCTTTTAATGCCTTCTTTACTTCATCATTATTCAAGCTCGGCATCAACTGTCTCAGGTTTTGATCAAATATGTCTATCATAGTTTGCCTTGCATTGCTCCATCTCATTTTTATTGGATTCAATAGAACTACTGGAATCTATGGGGTAATTTCTTCAGGAGAGTATTTCCACTGTCCCATCTTCTCAACAACAGCATCTTCTATTTCCTTCTGTTCTGCTTCTGATCTGGTTTCATATTTCAAGGATTTTATGTTACTTACTCCAGATCCTGATCCATCTCTAAAGAGTTTGAGCTTTTCTTGAAGGCTTAGAGGAGGCCTTTTGAATACTATGTCTTTATCTGCCTTGCCTTTTGTATTTCTCCTTGTAAACACAGCAGTGGGAGGCACAGATGCCTTAGTGATGAAAACTTTTCCTTTCTTCTTTGCAGGTTCTGGTTCCTCTGTTTTCTCATCCTTTTCCTCTTCTTTTTCATCTATTTCTTCTTTGTCCTCGGTTATCATTTGCATTTTGGCTATCCTCTTCTTTCCTTTGTTTACCGCCTGTGGAAGCTTTATGCTTAGTTCAATTCTCACCTTAGCTTCATCATATGTTCCAAAATATGGAGCTTTGGGATTGACAGGCTGATTTAGAAGAGCTTCAATGATATTCTTGGTTTCATCAATATTTACCTCATAAGGAAGAGGTTTTACATATACAGTTCTTGGTTTAACTACTTGAATATACACATTATCACAATCTACCATAAAACAAATGTCATCTTTGTAATCTTCCACCAACTTCTGTGGAATCCAGAATCTGTCATTCATTTTCTCTTTGAAAGACTCAAAATAATTATCCATGATGCTTTCAAAGTTTTCACCCATTTCTGCGATGTATTCATTTATTTCATAGAGTACTGGCACATCTTTTCTCCATACAACTTTTCCTTTAGAAGGGAAGAATTTCTGAACATAGAAGAATAAACAGACCAACAAGGATCCAAACTTACATGGATTGTTTTTGGAAGTTTTGATGCTTTCCATGTTCTTGTTAAACTGTTTCAACAATAAGTCTGCTAGGTCAAATGTTAAGTTGTTTTTGACCACTTTGTATGCTAGGTCAACAGCTTCACATGAGACATTGTTCTGTCGACTAGAACTGTAAATCTTGTGGGCAATGATATGTTTACCAAACTTCAGTTCGGCGTCGGTAATGCTGCTAACTTTCATGCCTCTACCATCCCACTCGGCTAGGGTTTTCTTCTTTAGTTCCGTCTGACCTAGGGTTTTGGTAGTTTTAGCTTTGTTCAACATGGGAAGACCAGTGACTTGTTGAATCATTTTCTTTGTGATCTCAATAGGTTGCTCAAGCCAAATCTTGCCATCGTGTACTCGGCTGAGAATGTACCTAACCCATTTATCTCAAAAGTTTCGAGGAAGATGTGCAATGTGAACTAAACCCTTATCTTCCAGATGTTTGTGCTCGGGCTTCAAAATACCATCCACACATAGTTCCTCACGCACAATGTCTAGTTCTAGGTTTCCCATTTCATGAATTGAACAGTTAAAATGATTGCGGATATCGTTAATAAGCAGTACCTTAGGAGGAATCTGAGATTGAGCTCCATACGGATCTAGGGCTGCTGCAATTGCGGGCACGATCTTAAAATTTGGTGCTTTCCACTCCCCTTGGACTAACATATCAGATCCTTTCTTCGCTGAAGTGCTGGATGATGCCATGGTAGCTCACAGAAAATTCCTTTCGCAAAAGTATTGAATCGCCGGGTTGCCCTTGAAATTTTCTGCTCTCAAAGTGCTAAAGATTCGCGGTGAAGAATGAGTTTGATTACTTGCTTTTTGTTTACAATTCTGTCATTAATGCTCATTTCAAATTAGGGTAGGAATTCTGATAGACTGTCACCCACTAAGAATTAATTGCTCGGAAAAGACTTCGCAACTTGGTGAACTCGAGAATTCATACTGCTCCGACCTCGCTCAGTAAAGACAGGTACCGACCTTTCTCGGTGAAGACTATACCGACCTCCCTGTGATCTCACTGCATCTTGCATGCTGATTTAGACTTTTCTTTTAATTTCGGTTTTGGAACTGCTTGAGATTGATCTATGAGAATACAGTTCCAGTGCTTCCTTGGAAATTTAGTTTGAGTCGGTAGAGCCATCCATTCCATTACTTGGACTGGATTGCTCGGTAGCTTTAGGAATCCATTTTTGTCTCATCTGTTTCCTGACCTTAGTTTCTTCATTCTTCTTTCCTTCTTCAATTTCACTAGCATTCATGCAGTTTCTGGCTATGTGACCGAGTTTAGTGCATTTGAAACATCTTATGGTAGTATCTCTTTTCCTTAGATGATGTTTTATGCAATTCATGCCAATGTGTCCATATTCTCCACAGTAATGACATCTACACCAGGTGTTGTAGTCCCATCCAAACATTGCTTTCACAATTTGTTCTGCTGGATTAAATGTCTTGGATCTGCACTCGGATGCCTTGTGACCTTGTTTGTTCCACTTGTGACAATTACCTCTGAATCTAGGTTTTTCCCTGCATTCATTTGCTTTGTGACCGGGTTGATTGCAGCTATAACATTTTCCATTGAATTCTGCTTTTTCATTGTCCCAACATTTATTTGAAGTATGTCCTATTTTACCACAATGATTACAAGTAGGTTTTTGATTTCTTTGAGTACCTTGCTTAGAGGATTCGCCTTCTTCTTTGTATCCAAGTCCTACTTTTCCTTTTTGCCTATGAAGATTTCGTTCATACAGCTGATTCAAGTCTTCTTGACTTTTTAGCATTCCTTCATTGATTTGTTTTTCAGCGTTTAGGTCATCCATCAATCTTAGATTGGTTTCCTTTTCAGATCTTAGTTCTTCTCTTGTGTTTTCTATTTCTGATCTTAGATTTAGAATTTCTTCATTTGTATGAGAGATCTGATCAATTAGATTTTCTAGCTGAAGGGTTTTGTTTTGGACTTCAATGTTTCTTCCATCTAATTCATCTTTCAACTTGTTTCTTTGTTCCAAGATCTCATAGAATCTTGTAGAGTGTAGTTCTTGTTCTCTTTTCAATTTTCTCACTTCTTCCTGCAGAGACCCATTCTTTTCTAGGAGTTCTTTGATAGCATTATTTGCTTCATCTGAGTTATTTGAGGGAAGAAGATCTTCAATCTTTTCTTCAATGTAATTCTGATCATTCATCTAATTTGCAAGTTCCTTCCTTCTCCTTAGGGATTGGGAAAGATGTTCTTTTGTTTCTTTGAGTTTAGCTATGGCCATTTCCAGATCTAGCTTTTCATTTTCAATCACCTTGTTCAGTTTGAATACCTCCATTGTCCTCGATCTTTGCTCAAGCTAGTTAAGCTTTGTCTTGAGAACTAATGCAGCTCTGATACCAATTGTTGGAAATATTCAGGAATTAACCAAGTTACTGAGAGGGGAGGGGTGAATTAGTAACTCAAAATTTTCTTCTGATTTTAACATGTATTTTACTTTTTAACCTTTGCATACAGAAAGCATGAAACTTGAAAGCATTCACAATAATGACACATAGATTTGGTTACCCAGAAACCTTCCAAAAGAAAGTAAAACTGGGGTGGGGATGAAACCCACAAAGCTTTAATACTGCAGAATAAAGTTGGCCGGTTAAGGCTTACAATTTGATCACTTCTGATGATCTACCCTGTTAGGAGCAATAAGGATTGCTAAATCCACCCTGTTAAAGGATTTACAAACATACAGTGAAGTATGCACTCGGTAAAGAGATTTTTACAAAGACTGTTAAGTCTACCCGGTTAAAGGATTTAGTACTGATTCACCTGTTAGAATGAAACAGTAGATCTCTGCTTTGCAACTGGATTGCTGATTGAGATTCTCTGATGTACTGATCACCTTCTGTGATAAATTTTTCTTTGCTATACCTTATACTTCTGAAGCCTTCTGCAATTCGCTTATTTCTGCCTTTCTTTTTCTTTCACATATATTCTACTTCATACATTTCATTACATCTTTTTATTTTTACAACATTGTTTATATACAAGTCTCAAACAATTAATTACAATTACAATTACATAGTCGGCTTGACAAATAAACATAAGTGCTACTAAGTTGGCCCAAATATGGTTACTCGGTTCCTTCAAACTGACTCGGTGACTTTCTGATACTCGGCGTCCACTGCATTACTCGGCATCGTCATGCACTCGGTAGAAGTGAAGGCACGGTTCATACTGATCACTCGGTAGGTTTTGAACTCGGTAAGTACTGGTGACTCGGTAGACAAGATGTTACTCGGTTTACATTATCCTGATCGGTTTGTACTAACTTGCTCGGTTTGCACTGTCTGCTCGGTTTGCACTGTCTGCTCAGTTTGCACTGTCTGCTCGGTTTGCACTGTCTGCTCGGTTTGCACTGTCTGCTCGGTTTGCACTGTCTGCTCGGTTTGCACTTGTCTGCTCGGTTTATATCCAGAATGCAAATAAGTGTTGTCACTAGTGGCAATTCTGCTTAATGCCAACAACACCTACTTTTTAAAACTTTTTGAATGATGAGATTTCATCTTTGGACCACAAACTGGACATGCAAATTTTCCCTTTGTCTGAAGACCTACAAGATCATGTATACTTGGATTAAATGTGTTAACTTTGTGTTAGCACTATAACATACCAAAAAAGAGGTGTTAAGAAGAGAACATACCACAAAAATGTGTTAGCCCAGGGGCATCATGTATTGTCCATACAAGCATTGCATGGAATTGAAATTGTCTTTGTCCTATTAGTCTAGAGATGTCATACATAGTGACCCCATTCCATAACACCATCAACTCGTCGATAAGGGGCTCAATATATACATTGATATATTTAACTTGGTACTTACCTAGTTGAATAAACAAAAATATTATATAATTATTATGACCATTTTGATGGATTATTAATAATAAATTAATTTAGATGACCATTAAATCAAAAAATACCTAGAACAATCAGCGCCAACATTATGTGCTCCCTCTTTATGGACAACCAAGGAGGAATGTTATTGTTGATAACAAAAATAGGCCACACCGAGTAAGTAGATCTCATCTCTCCAAACAGATTGACACCGTCCGTTGCCAATGAAAGCTTGAGATTATGAGGTTCTTCTTTAAAGTGTGGCCATTTTTCCTCTATTTTCTTAAATGTCAAACCATCCACAAGCATTCACATAATGTCATCTTGACTTCTATTGCGTGCATGGTAATCCATAAATTGTGCCAAGCTATTGCACTTGAATAATCATTGTAGACGTGGAATAATGGGAATATGCCGAAGAACCTTGCGAGGTACCTTTTTTGTTATTCGATGTGATTGATATCTACTAATATGACAAATAGGGCATTCTATTGCAAATTCATCTTGTTTATGATATATAATATGATCATTCAGACATGCATATATTGTTTGATACTCTACTCTAATATCTTTCATAATGGTAGATAATTCTCAGTACGAGCGAGGTAGAATGTTTGATGGTGGTAACAAACACTCACCTATCAACCTATGATCAAAAATATAATTTGTTAATTTAAATAATATTAATTGCTACACGATTCAACCAATGTTAATTGTAAGGGAATTAAGACTAAAATAATGAAAAAAGATGACATACCTTAACATACGTGTCATTGCTACGTTGGATAAACCATTCATAACCTTCAAGTTCACCAACAACAATACAATAGCAAGAAGAGTTGTTTCAGATCCTTCATATAGGGGCTCGTGTGCCTTCTCAAGTATAGGTACATCAAGCTCTGCATCAACATCATCATCATCATCATCATCATCATCATCATCATCATCATCATCATCATCATCTTGATCATCGTGATCTTCTTCATCATCATGGTCTTCTTCCATGGTATCATTACCTTCTACTTCTATATTCACACCTCCATGTTCCCTCATTTGGAAATCCACATTCTCCAGATTGTCATGGTCCATAACATGAAACTTAGGGATGTTGACCTATATGAAAATGATGACCTTATATTAACCATGATCACCATGATGTCATCATCAAATCATGTCTTATGTATTTTATAAATTATTAAAATACATACCAATGGATGAAATTCATTTCCCCCTTCAATGTGACCATGTTGCCTACAATGTTCCTCAGCTGTTTTGATTAGATATCTTTGAGTCTTTAAGCCCTTACAAATTTTGCAAGGACAATAAAATTTTCCATCACCTTTTCTTTTTAAGTTAGACCATAGTCTAGCAATTGTCTCCCTATTTTTTCGTGCCTTGATATCGTCAGACATGGTCTTTCTTGAATGGAATGACTCATTGGTGGAAGAAGGATGATTTGTTTGCAACCTGTAGATACAAATCGTTACTGAACAACCATTTTCTCAACTATAATTTTCTCAATGCAAAGGGACATTTATCATACCAAATCAAAGTTTACAAATGGACGGTTCTGATGCTTTGCCATTACAATATCAATAGAGGGTGTATAGATAGAAAAATAGTTGTAAAGAGTAGAATTAAATAAATAAAATCAGGTAAATAACTAGGGAAACTGAATAACATTGTAGGATCATATGAATACAAGCATGGATTTTTTTATTTCATTGTTAACTTGAGCACCCTATTTCAAATAGAACATTATCATAAAATCTCGTAGGCCTTAATTTTTTGTAACTTTTTAATGACATTAACATGGTAACTTTCCAAAGTTAAGCACCTCCAATAATACTCCCAAGACCATTCTTGTGGCTTACCATAATGAGAACTCATTTCTTAGTTTCCTGAATTGTTAAATTGCCTCTACAAGTCCATAGTACTTCCAATACTAGTAATCTATCTACTTGTGAGATTTTCATATCTGATCTCTTAACATATTTGCTAGAAGCCCTCATATTTCTCTCAGTAAGCTGAATAGTTGTGGCATAGGATCCTTCAACTATTTTTGGACCCTTTGTCTTGTAAACAATGACCAATCTTTCAATCAAATGCACCTTATGTTTGATGTGTGGTGGTAACTTTCTCATTGTAGTGACAAATCTATTGTTTAAATCAACTAGACATGAATATGAGAAAGACAATGAGGATGCACAAATAGGAATGATTCATATGTTTCAAGATACAAAAATCTCCTAGATAGACAAAGGGTCCACAAATAGTTGAAGGATCATATGCCACAACTATTCTTACTGAGAGAAATATGATATGAAAATCTCACAACTAGATACAGCTGCCCCAGGCAAGGCAGTTTGCATAATTGGACAAGTTGAAAGGTGCGATGAAGAACCTATAATATAAAGTTGTGATTCTCTAGTTGGGACAATCATCACACTATTTAGAAGAAATATGAAGAAATATGAATATGAAGAAATAGTACTACTGTCTAGGATATTTTTGTACCATTCTTTGGCACTTTCTTTTAAGGAATTCACAAACAATTTTATCATGGCATACTCATTGTCTGTCTCATATTCATGTTTAGTATTGTCAAACATATTGAGCACTTTAAATAAAGAATACAATGGAAAAGAAAGAGAAAATAGCTTTAAATCAAAATTTTAATTTAGTATTTTTTTTAAAGGCCAAGTTACTAGCTAATTCTTTTAACCAAAACCAAATCCATATCCAAGTGTAAGTCAAAAATCAGCTTGCCAAGTACTCATCAAATCAATATATCTTTTTATTTGAATGTCAATTTTTACTGTCTAAAAAAACTATACATGCACACCTATGATTCTCTAACATCATTCTAAACTCTTCTATACTCTTCCCATATCCATTCCAATCCATTGATCCAGCCAATCCATTCATACTTCTACACAAATAAATTAACTCACCAAAATGCTGTCATTCTGGGACAGTCATTATAGGGACAATGACCAGTCTTTCACAGTAATGTCCCTTGTTGGGACTTTACTTAATTTATTGTAAATTTATCAATTAATTTCTATTTCAGGAAGGGGACATCATAGTCCTTCCCTCCCCAAAATTGCTTGTCCTCAAGCAATTCAAGTTTTCATTACATTCCGTAGATCTATATTATTATCTTTATCTCAATGAATCCTTAGAACAATGGTGTAATACATAATTTTGTTCAATTTTCAAGTTTGAGTTAAGATATCTCGTCGATACAACCAAGAGTTGGAGGATAAATTGATAAGTGCATATATATTGAATGCTACAAGTGATTGATGAGTGAACATTCAATTTTAATTGGTTATTTGCTAATCAGATTGGTGAATGTATGATTGATTAATATTTAATGTTTGGTGATTGATTATTTTATGGATTGGCAATTGATTTGTGTTTGATGATTGAATAATACACAATGACAACTTGTTGATCCATTGATAGATTTCATAATGGAGATTGATAGTTTCAATGAATTCCCTAAATGATTTTAAGCCAGCATGAATTCTATTCTTATTTTATTTTATTTTAATTAATATTCATACTACTAATATAGATGTTTACTTATTTATGATCTTACTACATATATATAAGGTAGCTTATATATAATTCTGGTATTATGAAAATATGTGTATAACATATATTCACTCAAATATATTAGCTTTAATAAGGATCTCTGATCCTAAAATACTATAGATAATATTCTGTATTTCAACATTGATACATAGACAAGTTATATCAATTTGCCGACCTGTGATACTTGCCAGCCAAATAATATAATATCAATTCTCTTTTTATAAGCACAATTGATATGTATTATTTCTGAATACCCTTTGTAAATAATAATTTTTCTTCCATCATCCTTGTGATGAACACCAATTATATTATGTAATCTCTATTTGAATAATAGATATACGTATGGTATTATTTCCTTTTATCAATGCATGATTTCTTTCTTATATTATTATATTTTATTCATCTTCCAATAATATGATTCATTTCATATATATACTCTGCCTGAGAGAAAGGGGTGTTATTAGGAAGATGTGTCTCTTGATATTGCATCTTTTCCAAATTAATTTATTCTCACTGATTATTACTATGCCCTTCGTAATTTAATCATCATATAATTATCGATCATCTAATGATTGGGTAATGCTTGTTACTTAGAACAATCATTGTTAGCCAATCTGGATTAGTTCTGAACAATATAAATCATTTCAATAGTTTACCTTCGACTGTCATTTATTATTGTTCTTCACATGGTTACCAATTACTGGTCAGTTATCTTCTTATGTACTATTACTGCATATATAAAGTGCTACAATTGTTATGCATATTATAATGAATCATTGTGCAGCATATATTACTATTAATATTAACAGTCATTTTAACTGTTCCATAGATTATCGACAGATATCTATTTTTTTGTGATTGAATCCATCTTATGCAATTGAAGTAACATAACTGGCTTCATCAATAATATCATTGTTGCCGATGGTTAGTCTTCAATATTCAACCTTGGTGATTATTATTCTTTTCTTATAATGATTAATATATTTATTCAATTATTCATTTGATTGATATTAATATATTTATTTAATTATTTATTATTAATTTATATTCGGGAAGGGGACATCACATACATGCACACCTATGATTCTCTAACATCATTCTAACATCATTCTAAACTCTTCTATACTCTGCCCATATCCATTCCAATCCATTGATCCAGCCAATCCATTCATACTTCTACATAAACAAATTAACTCACCAAAATGCTGTCATTCTGGGACAGTCATTATAGGGACAATGACCAATCTTTCAATCAAATGCACCTTATGTTTGATGTGTGGTGGTAACTTTCTCTATTATTTAAATCAACTACACATGAATATGAGATAGACAATGAGGATGCACAAACATGAATGATTCATATGTTTCAAGGTACATTAGGAACAATAGATTCCAAGTGGAGATGCATTAGGAACCTTATTGTCATTCACTGAGATGTAACACTGAGGGAACGATGATAATTGGTTGTAATGGTTATGTTAGGAAGTTATGGGATGGTTATGTTCCCTGTTAGTTGGAATGGTTATGTTATGAATGGTCATAGGGAGTCTCTGTTACAAAATAGTGAGAACAGACTGGTGTATGTTTTGGTGAACGAAAAGACAATAAAACTTTATTGTTCTTTGAAATTTGATGACTATTTGAAACTCTATTCATTTTGTTATACTTGTCAATTTTATGAAACTCAATGCTTTTTTCTCCTTTGTTTTGCAAGGTGAATTGGAGGAGAAGCTAGGAGAAGCTAGGAAGGCAAGGAAATGATGGTGAAGTTAAGCTCAAGATTTCAAGCTCTAAGACTTCAAGTGAGAAGGAAAATTCAACATCAAGATTATCGAAGTACAAATTCAAGGCAAAATGAAGACTGAGTTCATGAAGATGCGAGTGATTCAAGTCATAGCAATGAGAAAATTTCTAGGAAAGAAGATGAAGAAGTTTCGAGAAGATGAAGCAATTTGGGAATATGCCATCACATTGGAGAGCTTGATAATGTTGAGTATCAAGAGATATTTTTCCTTCACCAAAAGATCGATCAAGTCTACAAGATAAAGATGTTGAAGTGACACCTAGTTGTCTTCAACCAATCAGAAAATTCCAATTACAAACACATTCAATCAGATCACTCCAAGAATAGAATGTTGGGTACCAAAAAAGGAAAAGAAAGATGTAATAGGAAATTGCATAATGGAATGAAGGACCGAATTCTCTATTTTAAATTATCTAAATGATTGCGTAGATGTAAGATGGATTAAGGTTGGATTTATGTTGTATTCAAAATGTTATTTTTTATGCAGTTTGGTTTCGAAGATATATATTAATTTCTGGATGAAACCTGGTTTTGAGAAAGCATTATTAAGGGAGTTTATTTTATTGATGAATGGGTTTTTGATAGTGATAATCAAGAACTATCGGCGGCTTATGTATCAAGTATTATAAAAGAAGTTTAATAGTTATTGAAATTAGTTTGTAACCAGTCCTGATAACAAAGGAAGGTTCATAATAGTATGGTGGGACTGTATGCATTTTAACTTCAAATTTGTTGTGGGTTTGTGCTTTAGACATTCTGGTTTAGAATGAAGACAGTGCTCTATTTTATTTGATTTTCAAATGGGATGTTGGAATGAATTTATGTGACAGAAAAGTGGAGTTAAAGGCTAAATCTTGTTCTTGAATATATATATTGAAACGGCTTAACAACAAACCGTTCACCAGTCTTTATAATAAGTCATCTTTGAAAAGGAGTAAAGGGGGTGAACCATCCATCTACATGTGTATAGGTCCACACTACAAGAGGCCCATATGAAGATTAAGAACCATAAAATCTAGAAGTGGTGTGATCTCGTCCACCATTGAATGTTTGAGAAAATGAAATAAATGGTCTTTCCCTGCTTTCCATCCATCGACATCGAGTTTCAATGGAAGAAACACAAGTCAAGGCTAAATGCCCATGACAGGGCCAACTATAGGGTTTCCAAGTCAGATTGTTAAGGGGTTTTAATTCTTGTAGGTATAGTCCCGAGCTTTTATGAAATGTTACAGACTTATTACATGAATTCAAAAACCCTAAATGAAATACAAGTCAATCCACAGATATGTTCAACTCTCTCTAGTCGTAACTTTCCAAAATATGAATTAGAAACAAAACATGCTCGGTAATGAATAAGAATGAATTTCAGAACTATCAATCTAACAATCTACTTCACCATAGACAGGGAGTCACAATCTACCTTGAGTGTTGAGTGCTAGACATGAAGTGTGCTAAATCTCATGGACCGCCAAATCTCTAGAACTCTGTCTCCTGCAATCTGTGGTCTGCACAATTTGAAATCCCTTGGCTCTTTTCCTATATCCCTTCGCTCTGTTCATATATCTCTTCATGTGCTACAACCATAAAATGAAATCCTAATTTTCTCATAAAAATGAAATGGGTTGAAATGTTTTTTTTAACATTATATGGCCGTGTTGGTCAAAATTTAAAAAAAACAAAAACAAATTTTTCCTTCTATAATCAACCAACCTAAACCTTTTTAATTAATGGTTGATAATTTTCATAGAAAAATGATGTCAAATGTACTAGTGAGGTTCGCCACCTCTGGAAGGTAATGAACAGGGTCTGCAGGGTGATCAAACAGGTAACAGAAATAGAGACAATCTAGGAACTGACATGGACAGGGAAGTCAGAGATGCTTTCTGGAATATCATAGACAGACAACATCATGTTGCAACTATTTTGCAACAACTTTCTAATACCTTGCAGCACATGAATGTACCAGGGAATTGTGACATGGGCACTAGAGATGCATCTGTTGGTTCACACAGATCTAGGATTGTGGATAGTCAGGAAACCAGAGATGATCCTACAGGCACTCGTGATAGGCCATTACATCCCATCTTCCTAAGGCTTGAAGAGGATGTAGTTAGTGTTGATTCTGAGCCAGCTCCTTTTGTGGATGATATGGTAGCTCATTATGCTAAATGGGATACATTACCTGAACCCATTAAGAGGAACTTGAACTTTGATAGGTTCCTGACCTAGAAAAGAGATCATCACAAAGGTAGGCATAGTCCAGATATGAGACAGAGGACTAACCAGTCTAAACTCAAATAAGAAACCAGTAAAATCACCTTGACTCATTTTGATGGGAGTGGAAAGATGACAACCAGGGCTTGGATCCATAAGTTGGATACATATCTTGCATTACATCCTATGTCTGAAGAGGACGTTGTTTGATTTGTTGTTTTTCACTTAGATGAAGCTGCTCATGATTGGTGGTATCATGGTCTTATGTCATTACAACATGATCAGGTAAGAACTTATCAAGAGTTTGTGCATAATCTAGTTGAGAGATTTGACAGAAAAGATCCTGAATCATATTTTCATGATTTAGCTCAACTCAGACAAACTGGTAATTTGGAGACTTTTATTCATGAGTTTGAGAGGGTTTCAGTGATGGTTTATGATATTTCAGAGAGAAGACGGGTGATTCTATTTACAAAAGGATTAGTTGAACTTGTCAGAGGCTGGGTTAAGTCTTTTGATCCCCCTTCCTTGTAGGCAACCATGAAGAAGGCTCGAGACTTAGAGTTTTGAGCTCCATGCACTCGTTTCCCTTATAGACCATCCAGTTCTTCATAGGACAATAATTCTACCCCAAAGAAAGAGGACATATCAGATTCTAAGTGTCCTATGATGGGACCATTAGATCAAGAAACTCTTAATGATTTGAGGAGAATGAAGTTATGTTTTTATTGCAGGGGTCCCTATGATGAGAAACATGAGTGTCCTTTGACGCCTAAGGGTAGAAATGGACTTATGGAATGGTTTTATGAGGATGAGCAT
The DNA here is from genome assembly GCA_027943335.1 of Chamaecyparis obtusa. Classification (NCBI taxonomy): domain Eukaryota; kingdom Viridiplantae; phylum Streptophyta; class Pinopsida; order Cupressales; family Cupressaceae; genus Chamaecyparis; species Chamaecyparis obtusa. Next base: position 103,666 of record BSBK01008963.1, read on the forward strand.
ATGACTAATTTTTCAGAATAGCAGGTTGACACTGAAGAAGGAATAACTATAGAGAGGGAAACCGGTAAAGATCCTAAGCTTAAGGTGGTTTATCTTTCTAGCATGCAAAAGGAAGGGTCTTTTAGATTATGTGGGCTCTTGGCAGGATAGTGTGTCATTGCATTATTAGATACAGGGGAAACCCATAATTTTATTGATTCAAAGTTAGTATCCAGGAGAGGTTTGTTGACTAAAGATTTTGAGGGAGTTAGTGTCAAGGTTGCTGATGGTTACACTCTTAAGTGTGACAAAATGATTTTGAATCTGCCCCTCAGGTTAAACAATTATGACTTTAAATCTGATTTTTATGTGGTTGATATGGGTGGGATAGAATTGGTTCTAGGCATGAGTTGGTTGCATTCTATTGAGGCATTTTACCTCAGCCTTAAGGATATGAAAATGAGTTTTGAAGTGGATGGAAGGAAGCATATTCTGAAAGCCATCAAGGAAGAGAACTTGAAGGCAATTACTTTCAAACGTATGCATCATCTCATTAATCATGATGCAGTGGAATGGGCAGTAGAGTGCAGGATGTTACCCACTTCTGAGGAGGCTGAGAAGCCAGTCTATTAGCCTGATATACAGGTGCTCAAATTTGCTCACTTCTTTCTTTACTTTACTTACTAAATTCTATAAAGATTTTTCATTATGATTATGATTATAATGCTTATGATTTTCATAATATAAATAACATATAGATATATAGATATTTCAGAATTATGTCAGAGAATGTTTTGTTTATCAGTAGAACAAGCAGGAACATAATATCCAGTGGGTTTATTGCAGCCACTACCTATTCCTAATCAGAAATGGGAGTGCATTTCTATGGATTTTATTGTGGGCCTACCTAAGATCCAAGGTAGAGACTGTATTTATGTAGTAGTGGATCATCTGACTAAATTTTCTCACTTCTTTCCCATTACTACTACATTTTCAGCGGTACAGGTGGTAGAATTGTTCTTCAGCGAGATTTTTTGATTACATGGGTTATCGCAAAGCATTTTGAGTGACCGGGATAGTCATTTCATGAGTCATTTTTGGTAGGAGTTGTTCAGGTTATGTGGTATAGAACTAACTCCTAGCACTAGCTATCACCTGCAGATTGACAGTCAAATTGAGATTGTTAATAAATGGGTGGAGGGCTATCTTCGTAACTATGTTTCCACTCAGCAAAGGGCTTGGGTGAAGTGGGTTTATTTATGCGAGTACTATTATAATTCAACTCATCATATGACTATCCATATGACTCCTTTTTGAGCTTTGTATGGATATGATCCTCCTAGTTTCCTTGATTTGATGCTCAGTGATAGCAGAGTACCTAGTGCAGGTGATTTGTTACAGGATAGTCAGGATGTTTTTGGTGCCTTGAGGGATAATATACCACAAGCACATAATCAACAGAAGTAGTATTCTAATCAAAGGAGAGTGGCCCATTCTTTTAAGGTTGGGGACATGGTGTATTTGATGTTGCAGCCATACGGATAGTCTTCCATTCAGAGAAGCAGGGCTGAAAGGCTTAAACCTCAGTATTATGGTCCCTTTTGTGTGATTTGGCGGGTTGGTGAGGTGGCTTATGAGCTAAATTTTCCTTCTGATAGTAAGGTGCACAATATTTTTCATGTGTCCCATCTGAAGAAAGCTCTAGGAAGACATGTTATTCCCTCATCTATTTTACCACCATTAGATGATGAGGGGAAGCTAGAATTGGTCCCTGAAGCCATTTTGGATACCAGGGAGAGAAATTTTCATAGATGAGTTATCCAAGAGTTTTTGGTTAAGTGGCTTGGTCTACCAGATGAGGATGCTACTTGGGAGTCAAAGGATATTTTGCAGCATCCTGGTTTGTGTTTGCTTGAGGACAAGCAATCTTGGGGAGGGAGGACTGTAGTGTCCCCAATTTAGTAGGTACCTGGGCTTGTTATTGTTAGTTCATCAATGCGATTCCTATGAGCTGATGGTTTGATTAGGGGATCTCTATGTCACACTTACTATTTTTAGTAAGTCAGTTATACCTATTTTCTATTTTGGGTAAGGCAGTTGGGCGTTGATTTTAGTCTTCATTCTTCTTTGGATCTCATTCCAGAATTGTCAATTATCACCTTCTTCATATTTTATGGAATGAAGCTTGGCTTATTTCAGTTTATTACTTTAAGTGTTTTAATTTAAAAGTCTGTACTTGACGATTGATATCACTTAAGTGAAAGGTGTAATTGTGAAGTTGAATGGTGGTGTGAAGAGGAAGATTTTATATCTTATTTAAAAGCCCAACCTTGCGTGATTTTTCATTATTCTTATGATTATTATTTTGTGAAGTGAAGAAATGGTTTGTGTGAGGGTTTTTTAATTACATCTTAGAGAAATGTGGCCTTCTCTTGGGATGAACACTTTGAATTGGCTTCATTGCCAATGAATTGTGCATTGGAATCAGTTCAGTTTTGAGTGCCTATAGATCACACACAGGAATAGTCAGAAATATAAAAGTTTGATGCATTGATATCTGGGCACATTTGTATTCTCTTCCAATCACAGGTGCCTATGGTATTTGCAGTTGCATACAATTTCATGTGGGCTGGATTATGAGCAGTTTTAACATTGATCAAGATTAAGACCATTCGCGGCTGTAGTTTAAATGATATACAATAGTCATATTTCATGAGGAAGCTGGTGCATAATAAAGGTGGTTACGTTTCTTCCTACAGTAGCTGCATTTCATAAGGTGCCCGGTTGTTTCATATTTTGCAATAAAGTTGTTATTGAATATTCAAATTTCAGATTGGCACATTGAATTGATATTATTAATTCACAAATTACAATTGAGAATTTATCATTTATATATATGTGAGTGTTTTAAATAAATCAAGGATTCCAATTATTTGCAAATTATAGTTGTGAGATTGGGAGTCGAGATAGACTCTTTACATGAGCACCTAAGGTCTTTAGGCTACCCTAGTACAAGTTTTTGGCCTGTTAGTGACCTTATCCAAGTCACTAAATAATAAGGACTAATTAGAGTCCCAAGTGTGTTTTTGAAGTCTTAGCAAGTCCTTAGGAAGTCTAGTTGAGTGGTTGTCACAGTCTTCTTAAGGCTTGCCTAGTTTTGGCTTTCTTTGTCAAATTGCTAACTTAATGTATAGTTGGTCAAAGGTAAATTTGACTTCCCAAAATGTGGAAATGAAGCAAGAAAAGGTTTTTTAGGGATAGTTATACCCTTCAAATCATTTGGAACTCATTTGAGTGATCCAAGAAAGGTTGACAACAAAATTTGTCAATGTTTTCAATGATAACTTTGCAACTTTGAAAAGTTATCATGACAAGAATCGGTAAATTTCTTTAAGGAGAGTAGAATTAGTTATGGATTCATTCGAGAAGTTTTTATTGAACCTTTTGACCTATTTAAGTCATTTTATAACCAGTGCTAAAGGTTGACAACTTTTTTATTTATTTAACATTTGAGTTTAATACATTGACATTCTCTGCAGACTAGGAACAGTGAGAAAAACTTGATCATCCTATGTACCATGGATTGGTCTGAGATAAATATTTGTATGTTTAATTAGTGTTGTGTATATAGTTTCCTTTGGTGTGTTAGTTTAGGGTAGGATTTTTTTCATTTCTTGTAATAAATTTTTCCTCTGTGACAAGTTCACTGGTCTAAATAGGGTTGAGAGACAAAAAATGGCTCTAGCATGAGTTCCACCAGTTGGCCCTATTGGAAATTCTAGAGCAATGTGTAAATATTGTAAATATTAGGTCTTGTCTTCATATTTTTAGGGTAACCAATTTTGGCATCAAGTCCTAGGAAAATCATAGTGAACTTGACTAGGAGGCTTGACAGTTATAGATAGTAGATGGAAGGTTTGTGGGATTGGTAGACTCAGTCCATTGACAAGGTAATGAAGAAAAGAGTCCAAAGAGTTATTTTCAAGAAGGATAAGGGATGGTAAAGCTTTTGGAGTGAGGTTGAATCAAATTCATCACTGTGATCAGAGAAAAGCTAGTAGCCCTTAAAAATAGCCCTAGAAATAGAAAGGTGTTGTACGGATGTAGTGAGGTCTAGAAACCCTAAAAATATTCAAGGTCCTCAAATAGGGTGTTATAAAATCCATTTTTTGGGGGTACTTGTGTGGAGAGTTGCAGATTTATATCTTGGAAGGTGTGTAAGGAGACCTAATTTGGCCTATTGAGCTAGTAGCCTTTTTGCCTAAATTTGAAGAGATCGACTCTTGAAGCTATAAGTTTGGAATGTAGAACATCTCAAACCATTGAAGTTGAAACTTTAGAATGCATTTCTTCTAGTCTGAAAATAAATTCATTTGTATGTTATATGGTGATGGACTTAGAGAGTTGAGTCCATAGAGAGTAAGATGAGTTAGATTTGAAAATGTACTTGGTAGTGAGGTCTTGGAGAGAGACGTGATTTTGGAAAGTATCTCTCTGGAGTAGGGTCTTGATAGAACCCTCGATAGGTTAGGAGAAGGACCTATATGTAGTCCTAAAGAGTTAGGGTTTTGGGAAATAGATCTCCCTATCAATCCGTACAATACTTTTTCACAACATGAGGAATTGATGAGGTTTTAGTGGGATTTCCTAGGTCTCACTTTCTAATTGATTCAAAATGTGATCAAATTGATTGGTTAGGGTTCAAAATATTTGTCAAGGATCTATGGGGACAAAATAAACCTTCCCAAATTATTTTATTCATACATGAAATCCACCCCTGCAAGTATCCTTCTCAAACACTTACCTTGCTCCTAGCCGGACTTTGACAGGGCTCGCTTAGGGTAGGGTCTTAAAATTAGGAAAAAAATATATTTTCCTAATTATAAATAGAATACATTGTACATAGGGTCCAATATAATATGCAAAAGTTCCATGGTGATTCCAAGGTGGGATCTCACAAATGAACCATTTTTCTAACCTCTACTTTGTATAGGCCAGAGAACTAGCAAAATATAAAGATTTACAAACCCACCCAAAAAAATCACACAAGCACACCAAAATGAAAAATAATAATTGAAAAATACTATACTAACACAATCCAATCAAAAATAATGGAGGGCTAATCCATTTGATTCAAGTTGCTTAATGAAATAATAATTGTGAATGAATACACACTAATGCTTGCATTCAATAAAAAACTTAACTTTGTCAAACCTTCGAATTCAAGCCTGAGGGTGTTTATATACTCCAATTTTTTTGTTCTTATAGTTGGTTTCTTGAGACAACCTATTTACTTCATTATATCTCTTATGACAAGATTTGACATGCAACTTTGCAATGTTGCAAAAGTTGTCTTGACAACTTTTTGACAATTTTGTAATTTTTTCTATTATTAGTATTCCTAGTGTTCTAACCTATCTAAAATGATATAAAATACTTCTAAGTCCATTTTAGGATTAATTTCTCATACTGCACACATTTTGGAGATTTTTAACACCTTAGACTCTTCTTCGCCTAGCTAGATTCCACAAACAACTAAGTGTAACCTAAGAGGTCAATTAAGACTCAACCTTCCAAAGCAAAAACACAACTAACCTACCAAATCAAAAACATCACCAAGACTCTCTAGGAGTCCTTATTAACTCAATGAATTGGTTAGAGTCATTACAAGACAAAATTGTTTAAGGCACTTGAATGATACCTTAGGTTCTCCTGCACCACATCTCCTTAATTTAAAAACAAGGTTTTCAGGGTTTTCAATATCTTCTACACATCCTACTACAACCACATTAACATTTTTCCTTTTGTTTACTTATAATCATCAAAATACACTTTTTTTTGTTATTCGATTTGAAAGATTCATGATGACTATTCTGATAAACCCTATCACTCCTCCTCTATTTCAACTTTTCTTTCTCTTTCAAATGATTTATAGATTTATTACCTTGAATTTCTAGAATTACATTCTTCTAAGCTTGCAAACCATCTTCACTCATCCTAACATTTTCCATCAGAATAAAAATCTCCCTCTCACAAATTGGATATCATTGTCTACTTCATCATCTCTTCCCAATCAGTAGTTTGACTTATTTGTTGAAATCCATCAATTTATTTGAGGCAATTGGCATTTTTTATTAGTATATTTATGAATAATTTTGAAATTAATTTTATTGGTGTAAAATGTTTTTTTAATTTTTATATTCACCTATGTTAATATTTATTTTGTATATATTAAAAATTCATACTTGAAAAGATTAAATGTTAAACATACTAATTATATGTGAAATGTGTTTAAACTTTGATAATCACTTTATTTGTTTTAGTGGGAAGTATGTTTTTACTTTAATAACAATCACTTTAGTACATTTGTACTTTGACATATGCATATATATTTGAACTTTCACATTCACTCTTGTGAAGAGTGTAGTAACTTTGACAATAACTTATACTATATATTTCAACTTTAGTGTGAAGTGTGCTTGAACTTTAAGATTCATTTTGTACATATTTGTAGTTTGACTTTATTTCAAGCTTAGTATTTTTATGTGTACTAGAACTATTTTTTGTGAAACATGTTTATATTTGGTATGTTTGGATAAACACCATGTATGTTTGAATAAATTTGCATGTCTATTTCATGTGGTTAAAGTATGGCATGAGTTCATATTTTTGTGTGAAATATGTTGTAACTTTGAAATTAATTTTATATGAGTTTTATTTCTATATTTGAAAGTTAATTTTTTACTTTCTTTGTGTATTTTTGAACTATCACATGATCACCTTGTATGGTGTATGGCTTAAATTTTTTTGTTAGTAAAGTCCTTGTGTTTTGTTCCTATGTGACATTTTAAAGGCAATTTTGTGAATTTATTTTTCTATTTATTTTTTGGTGTGTATTTGAATAGTAATAAGTATTTCTAAATGTTTCTAAATGTTTCTAAATGTTTATAAGTGTTTATAAATGTAAATTAATGTTTATAAGTGTTTATAAGTGTTTATAAATGTTTATAATTGTTTATAAGTGTGAATAAGTATTAAGTGTGAATAATTATTTATAAATATGAAAAAGTGTCTTAAATGTAAATAAATATTTATAAGTGTTTACATGTGTTTCAATATGTGTTTATGAGTATTTATAAATGTCAATAAGTATTTATAAGTGTTTATAAGAGTGAATAAGTGTTTATAACTACGAATAAATATTTCTAAGTGCTTATAAATGTTTATAAGTGTGAATAAGTGTGAATAAATATTTATAAGTGTTAATAAGTGTAAATAAGTGTTTATAGGTATTTATAAGTGTGAATAAATGTTTTTAAATATGAATACATGTTTATAAGTGTGAATAAGTATTTATAAGTATTTTCAAATGTGGATACACGTTTATATATATGAGAATAAGTGTTTATAAGTATTTATAACTATGAAAATATGTTTATAATTGTGAATAAGTGTTTATAAGTGTGAATAAGTGTTTATAAGTGTGAATAAGTATTTAGAAGTGTGAAGAAATATTTATAAGTCTCTCTAAGCGTGAATAAATATTTATAATTGTGAAGAAGTATTTATACTTGTGTGAATTAATAGTTACAAGTATTTAAATGTATTTATCAATGTGACTAAATGTTTGTAATTGTTTTTAAGTGTTTAAAAGAATTCCTAAGTGTGAATAAGTATTTATTAGTGTGAATAAGTATTTATAAATGTGAATAAATATTTATAAGTATTTATAAGTGTTAATAAGTGTTTATAAGTGTGAATAAGTGTTTATAAGTATTTATAAATGTTTATAAATATTTATACGTGTTTATAAGTTTGAATAATAATTTATAGGTGTTTATAACTGTGAACAAGTGTCTAAAGTGTCAATAAGTATTTTTAAGTGTGATTAATTAATTATAAGTATATATAAGTGTAAATAAGTGTTTATAAATATTTGTTTTACATGTTTATAAGTGCGAACAAATGTTTATAAATGTTTATAAGTGTTTATAAGTATTTATAAGTGTTAAATAATATTTATAATAATTTATAAGTGTGAATAAATTTTTATAATTGTTAATAAGTGTTTATACATGTTTATAAGTGTTTAGTTAAGTGTGAACAAATATTTATAAGTGTTTATAAATGTTTAAAAGTGTAAATAAATATTTATAAGTGTTTATAAGTGTGAATAAATATATATAAATTTTTATAAATTTTTATAAGTAAGAATAAATATTTCTAAGTGTTAATAGTGTTTATAAGTGTGAATAAGTGTTTGTAAATGCGGATAAATGTTTATAAATGTTTATAAATATTTATAAGTTATTGTAAGTGTGAATAAAAGTTTATAAGTGTTTATAAGTGTGAATAATTGTTTATAAGTGTTAATAAGTGTTTATATTGTTTTTATAACGGTGAATAATTGTTTATAAGTGTGAAATTTTTTTTGAAAATATTTATTCATGTGAACTATTATTTATAAATGTGCATACATGTTTATAAATATTAATAAGTGTTTATAAGTGTGAATAAGTGGTTATAAATGTTTATAAAAGTTTATAAGAGTTTATAAATATTTATAAGTGTCAATAAATATTTTTAAGTGTTAAAAAGTGTTTATAAATATTTATTGAAGTGTATAAATATTTATTAGTATTTATAAATGTTTATAAGTGTTTAAAAGTGTGAATAAATGTTTATAAGTATTTATAAGTGTGAATAAGAGGTTAAAAGTGCTTATAAATATTTATAAGTGTTTATAAGTGTTAATAAGTATTTATAAATAGTTATAAGTATTTATAAGTATATATAAGTACTTATAAATGTGGATAAATATTTATAAGTGTTTCTAAATATGAATATATGTGAATAAGTGTTTATAAGTGTGAATAAATGTTTATAAGGGTTAATAAATTTTTATAAGGGTGAATAAATGTTTATAAGTGCATGAATAAGTATTTATAAGTGTGAATAAAATTTAATAAGTGTTTACAAGTGTGAATAAATATTTATAAGCATTTATAAATATTTAAAATTATTTATTCATTTTAGTGGGAAGTGTGTTTTAACTTTGGTAACAATCATTTTAGTACATTTGTACTTTGAAATATGCATAAATTTGAACTTTCACATTCACTCTTGTGAAGAGTGTAGTAACATTGACAATAACTTATACTATATATTTCAACTTTAGTGTGAAGTGTGCTTGATCTTTGGGATTCATTTTGTGCATGTTTGTAGTTTGACTTCATTGAGGTTATTATTTTAATGTGTGCTAGAACTATTTTTTGTGAAACATGTTTATATTTGGTATGTTTGGATAAACACCATGTATGTTTGAATAAATTTTCATGTCTATTTCATATGTTGTTAAAATATGGCATGACTTCATATTTTTCCATGAAATATGTTGCAACTTTGAAATCAATTTTATATGAGCTTTATTTCTATATTTGAAAGTTACGTTTTTATTTTCTTTGGGTATTGTTGAACTATCACATGATCACCTTGTATAGTGTATTGTCTAAATTTGTTAAATATTATAAAAATCCTTGTGTTTTATTTCCATGTGGCATTTTAAAGGAAATTTTGTGAAATTAATTTTCTATTTATCTTTTGGTGTGTATTTGAAAAGTAATAAGTATTTATAAGTTTGGTTTTTTGCAAATTTGGGCATGCATACACAGCAGCGAGTTATAATACATCTGATAGTGATCACCATTCTGATCTAGGGTAGTAATTCAAAAATAGTTCTGAAGGTTACTCCATTGGCAATACTTCCTTGAAGGTGATATATTCTGATTGCTTCTTTGATCTACGATTCTCAGCAAATCATCAAATTGAGAAAAGGTTGGACTATTGCCAAAGAAATTAAATGTTACACCATTAACAACAAAGTCATAGCTTCAAAGTAGTGAAATAGCATTAGAAGGCCTATGACATCAAGCTAGGGCATTAGCAAATACAAGGAGCAGAGCAGGGAGCAGAAATTAATAAGTCAAGAAGCAGTGACATCAAGGCTAGGGCATCATCAAGTGCAAGTAAAGAGACATCGGTAGAGATTATCTAGAGCAGAGCGAAATACAAGTACCCTAGGGTGCAAAATCTGACATTAGAAGGGCCCTGCGACTTCAAGTTTACAGTGTTGAGGTCTGATCCATAGGGCCTGCGACTTCAATTTGGAGGAGCAGTGACATATTTCAGGCTCAAATTTGTCTTAGAGCATATCCAAAATAGAAGAGGATAGGTAATTAAAGGGGCTGATCAAATCTAGTCAAGACAAGAGTGCAGATCCAAAATTCTTAGGGCCTGGCATTGCATAGGGTCATCAACATTGAATAAAAGAACATGCCTGCTATTGGACAGAGGCTTTGAAAGTGCCTAAGGAGGACCAAAATTTGTGTCAAGGAGTGGACATAGAAGGGTAGAATTTTGAGGAAGGCTTGCAATTGTATGAGGACAAGCTTACCATTTGTATGTGACTCCAGAATTGTGGCAAAGAACATTTCAGTTTGACAAGGAAGCTTCAGATCTTGCAGGCCCTGCCATTTGAGAGAAGAAAATTTGCAAAATTGTAATCAATAATGCGATCAGAACAGTGATAATGTGAACTTACCATCGGCAAAGGAAAATTGCTCTCCACAACAGGCAGATAAACCTAGGTCTTTTTCATTCCAAACTAAACCAGTTGAAGAATAGAGATAGGCATTACAATGAAAAAACTAGGGCAGAAATCTCCATAAAAAAGGATAAGGATCAAGGAAAGAAACAAGAATTTTTGAGTTACTATCATAATTGTTGGCTCTATGGCCACAAAAGAAAAGACTGCCGAAAAGAAGAGCAAATGCATCCATCCTATGAATACTTGGACGAATTTACAACAAAACAAAAAGAAAAAGTGGAGCAAAATGTTGATGCAGATCTGCTCGCCATTTTCACTCATGCAAAGCCCTCATGCAGCAACCCTGCCCAGACAAAATCCTCTAATAAATCTCCTAATAATCCTCCACTATCTAGGAAGATGGAGGAAGGATCACGGAAAGAAGAGCATAAGGTTTTGGCTAGGGTTTCAAATTTGGGCACAGAACCAAAGGAAAATCACATTATCCCTTCATGGAGCATGGAATCAAGGCAAAAGGTATTTTCAATCCAATCTTTGGATAGGAAACTAAGAATTTTTCCAAAGGCCAAGTATGCTAAACTAGTCTTAGGCTACGGGATCGCTAAGGCAGATAATACTGGGCATTTGTTACAATGCAGAACCGATGATCCCCTATCTGCTAAGGGGGAAGGCAGGACCTTATCTGCCCAGGCACCTCCTGTGAGCACATTTAAGCAAGATCATACATGGCAAATGGTTAAAGGTAAGAATAAGGTATTAAGGCCCTCGCCAGTTCATAGCACTTTTAGTTTATCTTTGAAAAATTCTTTTGAACTGCTTAGTAAGGAAGGAAATAGTAGGTATATATACTCACCCCCACACAAAAGGAATGGGGTTTTGGGGGATAAGGGCTATAGGGCCCGACAACACAAGATGGAGGTGAATCACTCCAAAGTTGTAAAGCCCTACCCCTATCTCTCCAAAACCCCACCCTTTTGTGGGGGGAAATCTAAACAAATAGGTAGAGATTGCTGCACCGATGACTTAATGATTAGCAATAAAAAATACTACCCTCTTCATCTTAGAAAGATGGAAAAGAAATCATAATTTTTAGAGAGCAATAATAGGATGAATAATGATTGTAACAATGATTTATTTCATAAAGCTTTAAAGTCTGCAGCCTATTTGCCTCCACATAGAAGAAGTACTCAATAGAAAATAGGTAAGATCAATCATGTTCAGTACTTTGAAACTATCTTTTTGGATAATAATACCATTTTGCAGCAATAGAAGCACCTAGCAGAAATGGGTGTGATCTATATCTAGAATGGCATGGGAGTACATGTTAATGATTTGATGGTAGAACTATCACTACAGTTACCGAAGGAGGTAAGTATATCACACCTTTTGGATTATTTCATGTATATAGATTGCAAAAAAAAGGAACTGAAGAATAGCATTATGAAAAAGAAGGATATTAAATTTAGAAACATTCATTTTTCTCTATTTGACTAGAAGCCTTTGTTTAATCCAATGCACCTAAAGAATTTTAGAGTAGAAAAGGCAGTCTCTCTAAAAAATCTACCTTTGGAATTATCCAGTAAGGGAAACAAAAGTACAATAGGCAATAAAATCAGGAAGTTCATCAGGATTGTTGAGTCAGCACTTAATCAAGTTGACAAAATAATCATTGTGGAAATGGACTTCCATCAAAAATAAATCTCACCCATACAATTAAATTTTGGCTCTAACTCTGTTATAATCAGTCCCACAATCTTAGAAAATTTTATCGAAGTTAAAGCTAATTCCCAGAAATCACTCAAAAACATAAACCTCTTAACTCACCTTACTAAAGAAATGGAGGTTGAGTTTTTCAAGGATAAAGGTGGATTTTCTATTATTCCTATAAGGAATCATGGATTATATAGGCCCTTCCCATTAGCACTATCTGACACATGTTTAAACAACTCAGTATCCACTCATTTTTAGAATAATAAGGAGAATTGTACCTTTTTTATCTCTAAAACAAGTTTGGATAAGGACAAAATTTTTATTGATATCTATAAAGATAAAGGTAATTTTGAAAGCATAGTCCAAGTACTTGAAAGTACCCCTGCCCCCTCTTTGCCACCTAGCAATGCATTCAGCCCATCACAGAAAGTTGTATTTCCAGCAATACCTAATGAAAACCTAGATAATCCTCAAACAGATGATGCTTCATCCCCAATAACTAATAAGACATCAAGCATTATTAGGTATGAATCCAATACTTAGGGAATTGAACTAGATTGCACAGAGCTAGAAGATAATAATAAAATATGTATACAACACGAAAGTAATAGGACTGATTTACAAACAAAACAGTCTATAAAACCTGAATGTGCTAATATAGTAGAACTAGTGGACTAGGTTAATAAAACTAAATAGGAGGTAAATCAAATAATTAATTACATATGAGAATCATTAACGAATGAAGTAATGGACCTATTTTTGGATGAGATTTGTGATTTTGATGAATTAAAACTTCAAAAGGAAATCCTAATAAAACAAATTCAAGAATGTATCATAGAAGAAAATAAGGATGAGGACAATAGTCTAAACCTACCTTCCTCACCCCCAGTAAAGGAAGTATATGAAAATAACCCTCTGGGTAATCCGGATGAATATTCGAACCAATCAGATAAAAAAATAAAAGGAAAAATTATAGATAGGCATAATGTAAGAGAGAATGATATAATTACAAAGCATAAGGAAAATATAATAAAAAATGATCCAATCATCGATGAGGGGAAGGAACAAGCTATTTCAATCCCTCTAGAAATAGAATCTTTAAATTTGGATTTATTAGGGAAAGTTGAAGATGTAATGGAAATTTTTGGTGAGGAGATTATAGATAGAATTGAACCCTTAGCTCATACTATTAATGAACAAATAAGCCCGGATAATCGGACCAATTCATTAATAGAGTCTTCTGGTAATTCAACACTGGTTAAAGAAGAAATTGAAGGTTTCTTCGGAATAACTAATGAAAATAGAGAATTGGGCATAGCCTTGACTAGAGGTAGTCTAAGCACACCTAATATCAATAAACTCAAAAAGAAAAGGGGTAGGAAATCAGCTGTAGAACTAAGATCTCTAGATGGCAATGCAAGTAACCAAAAAAAGATAGCTGATATTTTGAACACAGGGAAGGGGAAGTTCCTTCCCCAGGTGCAATGAAAGTCACTACTTGGAACGTTAGGGGTCTCAATGCCCCTAACAAACAAAGATTAATCAAAAGATACTTAAAAAAATTTGATTCTGAGATCATTTTATTACAGGAAACTAAGCTAAACAAAGAGGATAGCTATAAATTTAATAAAAGATTAGGTATTTGGAAATCAGAATATGCTTGGGCAGCAGGCCACTTAAGCAGACTGGTAGTCCTATGGGACCCTCATAAAGTGATGGCTTTACCCTCTCTTACTAAAGATAACTGGATGGTACTAACAATTAAAATCCTGAAATCGGATTTAAAATTTAACCTGATCAATGTATATGGGCCAATTCCAAATGTAGAAAAAAGAAGAGTGTGGCAAGAGATACAAAACTTTTTATCAGATAATCAAGAACACCCCTTTGTCATCGGAGGGGATTTTAATGCTATTATAAATCTAGAAGAAAAGTATGGGGGTTCTCAATACATATCGCAAACCCGTAAAGATTTTAGCAAGTGGGCTACGGATAATCATCTAATAAGCATCAATACAATTAATGGAGTTTATACATGGAATAACAAAAGAGCCAGTTTTAGCTACATAGCTAAAAAGCTAGATAGATTCTTTATTAAAACAAACCCCGATAACTTTAATCAGATAGTCAGTGTAGAGATCCTCCCAGAAGCAGGATCGGATCACTTCCCTATCAGACTTACCATTACAGAGAATTCCAAACCATCAAGAAATCTGTTTAAGTTTAAATTTATGTGGTTCCAAAACCCTGAATTCATAAACCTCTTAGAGGACTGGTGCAAACAAATCTCATTTAAAGGGTCAAAAATGATCTGATTAACAACAAAGTTAAAAATCATTAAAAATAAAGCGTTAGATTGGAACAAGAACAATTTTAAAAATATATTCGAAGAGAAAACTCAACTAGAACAAGAAATAACTGACTTAAACAATATAGTAATAGAACAAGGTATGAACGATCTCAGTTACTACAAGGAAAAAGAGTTGATGGCTAAATACAATGATATCCTCCTCAAAGAAGAAATTTTTTGGAAACAGAAATCTAGGGAGTCATGGCTTAAGGAGGGCGATAGTAACACTAAATTCTTTCATAATACAACTAACTATAAAAGGCTCGTATTAACAGAATAGCCAAAATCAAGACTTCCGAGGGACTTATCACTGAAGATCCGGTTCAAATCTCAAATGTTCTTACAAATTTTTATAAAACCCTCTCAATAACATAGAAGCAATAGACATTAATGACCAAAATGAAATGCTTAAAGCCATTCCTAAGTTGATTACTAAGTCGAACAATAAAATAATGAACAATAAGCTATCTCTAGAGGAGGTTAAAGCTGCTATGTTTCAACTCCATTCGGATAAAGCCCCACGACCAGATGGTTTCCAAGCCAACTTCTTCCAAAAATGTTGGCATTTTGTCAGAGTAGAGGTTTGGCAAGTAGTGGAAGCAACTAGAAATTCAGGTTCTTTACTAAGTGAAATTAACAACACCTTTTTTACCTTAATTTTGAAAAAGAATGAAAGTACGGATCTAGGAAATTTTAGACCTATCTCCCTATGTAACACCATATATAAGATTCTTTCCAAATGCTTAGCAAATAGACTAAAAACTTTTCTTCCTACTATTATTTCGGAAGAATAGACGGGATTTGTAGCAAATAGATCTATTTTGGACGGAATTATTATAGCACAAGAAATAGTTCATACTGCCCAATTAACAAAGGAACCTAGTATGCTAATGAAAGTTGATATTCAAAAAGTGTATGATAAAGTAGACTGGAGATTCCTGTGTAAATTCTTGGAAGCCTTTGGCTTCTCTAAATAATGGGTTAACCTTATCTTTAACTGCATCTCAACTCCCAAAATTTCAATTCTTATCAATGGCTCCCCGGAAGGATTTTTTAGTATCTCCAGGGGCATTAGGCAAGGGGATCCGCTTTCCCCTTTTCTCTACGTCATTATGGCAGAAGCATTAGGTAGAACAATTACAAAGAAACAAGAGGAAGGGAGAATCCTGGGTTTGAAGGCTTTGGAAAACATACCTAATATCACTCACCAATAGTTCACAGATGACACGATTCTACCAGGATATGCTAACAGACAAGAAGCAAGAGCCTTCAAAGAAGTTATAAACCTCTACGCGAAAGCTTCAGGGCAACGTGTTAATCCTACCAAATCATAAATTTTCTTTATTAATACGTGCCTGAAAATTGAAAAGGAAATTTGTAGCATGATGGGGTACAAAATTGGCAAATTCCCATGCAAATACTTAGGAATAGACCTCGATAAAGGTCTCCTATCATCCAAACTTTGGCAATAAGTCATAACCAAAGTTCAAAATAAGAAAAGCTCTTGGAAAGGTAAATGGTTAACTAAAGTGGGTAGGTCGACAATGATCAAATCTGTCCTTTCTGCCATACCCACATATCATTTGTCTATCCTACCCCTTCCGATTAACGTTAAAAAGGAATTAGATAAAATGTTTCAAGAATTTTATTGGTAGGGTCCATTTGAAGACAAAAAACTTGCCCTGATTAAATGGGACACCCTATGCAAACCAATAGCAAAAGGGGGTCTAGGCATCAAAAGCTTACTATGGAAAAATCAAGCGCTCGGGGCTAAACTTATATGGAGAATGTACAAAGAATCAAGTAGTAAATGGGCTTCCATATTATTACACAAGTACATCCCTGACTCAGATCCCATCAATATCTTTAGGTCACACTCAAATGTGAAAGGATCACAGATATGGAATTTTATTAAGGATTGTAGAGGGATTATTAGCAAATATCTCCCTTGGGATGTAGGTGCAGGTGATCAAGCTTTATTTTGGGATGATTCGTGGGTAGGCCTAACTCCCCTCAACAAATTGGTTTTCTCCAAGGAATTCATGGAAGAATGCAAGAGAGGCATAGGTTTACATCTTAAGGATTACCTATGTAAGAAGGAAGCTACTAATTGGATTGATCTGAAAGAAATAAATGATGTATGGCATGAAAAGCAAATCCTTTTGGCATTATTGAAAGATAGAGAGATAACACTTAAAAATAGACCAGATACCTTAATATGGGCAAGATCAAATAATGGTAACTACTCTATCAAGGAGGGTTACAATTCAATTATTAGGGATCAAAATATGGATAATATAGACATTCCTTTGAATCTATGATGGAATGAAGCCTACCTCCCTAAAGCGGGCATGTTTCTCTAGGCGGCTCTGCAAAATAGAATTCTTACAGCAGATATGCTCAATAGATTGGGATTTGAAGGGCCATCGAGATGCCCTTTATGTGAAAACCAGTCCAAGGATGTCAACCATCTCCTTCTTAATTGTCCTTTTTCACAAAAATGTTAGAATTGGTTACATCAAAGTTTAGGATGGAAATCTACTCAGCATTGTGATCTAATCAACAACCTTAAAGCTTGGCCTTCTCCTTATAAAGATAACTTATTTAAAGATATATGGATAATAGCACCTTCAATAGTAGCATGGGAAATATGGAAAGAAAGAAATAAAAGGATTTTTACGGATCAAAAATTAACTTGGAATTTGGTTACAAACAAGATAGAAGCGTCGATCATGGAAATTATTAACAGAAAACTCAGGGACAAACTGAGCTACGAGGATTCATTCAAGAGCTGGGATAACAAGATCAGGAGTAAATGGCCAAAATTAGCAATCCCTCCCCTTTATGGTAAGGGGGGTCCCAAAACTAAAACTGACAGAGCCTCTTGTAAATGGGTACCAATGGAAGTAGGATGGTACAAACTCAATTTTGATGGAGCATCATGAGGAAATCTAGGGGAAGTAGGTATTGGAGGGATCATTTGCAACTGGAAGTCAGAAGTTGTCGCTAGATTTTCTAAACCCATCAATCCTACGACAAACAATATGGCTGAGTGTAAAGCAGCACTAGAAGGGCTTAAATTATGTAAGAAACTCAACATTACAAAAGTAATTATTGAAGGAGATTCTCAAATAATCGTCAATGCCATTCGCACTAAAAAAACTCCCAACTGGATGTTGAATGCTAAAATAGAAGAGATTAATTTATTAATGGAAAGTATTAAAAAGTATGAAATCAGACATACTTTCAGAGAAGGCAACTCAGAGGCAGACAAATTAGCTAATCTAGGGGCTAACTGAGTGGTAACAATGGATCAGTATATCTAAAGAGTTTTTAAAGGATAAGCCAATGTAAGAATAGGACTAAGAACATCTCTTTTTGCATGGTCTTTGGTTTATTCCATTTAGAAATTCTGTGAAAGTGAGGCAAGTCTTAAATTGAAAATCTAAATACATAGGAATAGATTGCAACCTTGTGTTATTTGACCACACATATTGTTGGTCACAATCTAAACATGGAAGGTGCCCATCACTTTCTAGGAAATCCTTGGGGAAGGTAGTGTTGGCTTTTAAACTTGTTCCCACACGGTGCCAAGTTTACACTATGATTGAAAAACTGATTAGTCTTCACTCCAAAGTATGACAAGGGAAAAAGTGCCAATTGATGAGGATAAAGAACATCCTCCTTCTGCTTCGAGCTCCACATTCACTTAGGCGGGTAATTGCCTTATCTGCACACTCATGACTCTTCTTGAGTTGATGAACAAAAGGTCTGCAAATGCATTACTGTGGAATAGTTCTCAGACCCCTATAGGTATCCTGTACCCCAATGAACCATGACCTCATGCAATAACCTAATCTGCATGCAATGAATCTGACAACTAGAGAGAAACCTCCTACTACTACTACCAACATGAAGGGAAAGGATTTCATCTCAATGATTGATGTTGGATTGAATGGACCCCTAAAGTACTCCAAGTCTCTCATAGACCAGTGCCTTATCCAATGGGTAGCAGTGTCAAATACCTCACTGCAATAGGGCTATGAAACAAGAAGACAACACACTCACCCTGACTAGATCACACATTACCAAACCATCTGTGCACCCAGATATGCTATCACCTATCCAAAGAAAGACCTAGGAATAGGCAATACATTAACCAGCATCCACTGGATGACAAGCATGATGCACCTTTGATACCTCATCTCATACATATCTGAACACCAGTCCTAGACTCAGTTGCTTCTGTGAAAAACAACTCTACTGCAGACACTCACTGGAAATGCAAGCAAAAAAACTATAACACCCTTGATGCTACAATTAATAAGTCTAAAACCCAAATGGAGACAATCTGGGAGCAGAACAAATATATTGAAATCTTATACATAAGACATCTGTTACAATTTCATTATATTCCCATAGCCAGAAAGGGACAGAGGGAACACCCTATATGCAGAGAAGAAGGGAAATACATGGCAGGAAGAACATTCATAGAACCAGTCCCCACAACTGTGGAAGAAAGGAACCCAAAAAAAGACAACAATTCAACACTATATACCACTAGCTGCCTTGGAATTCTCTAGGAGAATGCAACAAGCTTAGGGACAGCTAGGACATAGCCTTCACCAACCAAGCCAATCAGAGACAGCCAGGAAATTTACTGCAGGGGTAGGAAACAAAGGCAATTTGGAGAAAGAGATCTCAAACAGATCTAACAATCATGACAATCAGTACAAAACACCAGGAAGAACCATGAGAGCCAGTCAAATCAGCCACCTACAAACACACCTACTGAGCACAAACTAGTCCTTCATATAGCACAAAAGTCTCCATGCAGTCAATTAACAGGCCTCTGGACCATCTTGCAATCACCGGTGCCACCAAACCAATCAAAGTCCACCGAAGAAACCATAAAGTCTGATACTTCTTGCCACTGCAACACTCAGAAATTCAAATTTGAAAAGCAATGGCTACCATGCATTGCGCGGGCTTCATATTCATTAACTGCCTGCCCCTACTCGCGCAACCGTGTAGTCATGAAAATTACTACCATAGAAATCTAGCTTCACATATGTTTGGTCGCATGACTGCAAGGCACCAAACTAACCCTTGTGATCATGCGACGGTGACTTCTTAATTGCACAATGCTGACCGTAGACCACCCACAAAAAATTTTGGCCCCACCACCAGTCGTCGACCAATCAAACATCAACACATCAGCACCTGGAAGACACCCCACTAGACTTAGCGAATTGGTGACAAAGGACCTTCTCCAATTTGCTAAACAATTTGTGCCTTCGCTAAACACTTAGCGACTTCTTGACCATCATTCACGTAATCACCAGACAAAATATCGAATCTCCAAATCTTCTCATGAATGCGTGACAAGACTACATCTTATCGGCACCACCACCTTTTATCCGGACCGCCAAACACTAGACTCCAACTGGGCCCACCCAAAACCACATGTCACAAAACCATTCACTGATCCACGTCCAGTCACTGGCACAAGGCCCACTTTCCATAAGCCTTTGAAAATGAATGGTTGGCATAAGATCTCATGGCTCTGATAAATCCCATCAGAACTTGTGCTGGCTGTAGGATCCATCCTCATCATAGACCCCTTTGACAATGGCCCCACCACCTGAGCACATCCAGGTCGACCAATAGGAACACAACATGCTAGTGCCACAGACCCACCCTTAACTCCGCAACAGCGCAACCTGGCAAAATGGAATAAAATTTGACGGATGGCACATGATCGCAAAGGCTTGGAATATTCCTTATGATCATACGCTGACCGTTAGATTAAAAGCTTTCAATGCGAGCACCTCTGACAAGCCAAGTCATCACCACGCGGATGAATGAAAACCCACCAACTCAGATCACCATCACCGCCACTGAACTGCAACCAGCACCATTCCGTCGATGGGCCCCAGGGACACGTGGCAAGCGGTCGCATGATCGCATAGCCAAAAATTGGGCTATGCGATCATGTGATAGCTAATCACAAACTGCCACATCACCATCTACTGCAAACGGGTCCACCGGGCAGTCTCCTCATATACCAAAATCGACAGTTGTCGCTATACCGCGATGTTAAAAAGAGAGCACCTCTGCTCAACGGTATAATGACAACAACCAGATCTGTCCATGCTTTAACCTCCTCAGAAGACTATGGAGCCACTGACATTATCCAACTTGTCACTCTGCCAACCAATCAGAAGATACCAACTCGCTGGAAACACTGGCCCCACCAACTAACTACCAAGCATTAGCGACTACGCGACTAACCGTTCGCCAAGTCGTGAGATGTTAGCCGCAAACCGCTAGGGATGAAGAGATTGCATGATACACAGTCACCAAATCACTGAATGCCTAGGGATTAACTACCAAAATCAGGAGACCAAGCGATAACTGCTAGTTGCCAGGTCGCCAGGAGGAAAACCAACCGCTAGGCAGCCAAAAACCATGAAGAACCGGGACCACGCAGACAGGTGGCAGGCAGTCGCATGATCGCATGTCAGAAAAGTCTAACATGCGGCCATGTGACAGCTAATCAGGGAAAAGCCTTGAAGGCCCGAGCCCACTTGTCATCGCAGTTGTGCAGTTAGACAAAACACCAGCAAATAGGGAACTAGTTCAAGGTCAAAAACACACAATGTTTTCGACATAGTGAAAGACCGAAAACACACAGAGTTTTCAGTGCCAAAGGATAAGCGCATAAAAATAGGAATCACAGGGTCGAAAACAAGGAAGGCCGAAAACATCATGGATTTTGTGAAAACACTGTGGGTTTTTGACACTGTGGCAAATTTTGACAGTACTTCCTGCGGACCTTGAAATTTGAATATCTTTCTGGGTTTTTTGAATTGGGAGGAGCAAATTGGACTAGAGCCTAGTAACAGCGTGATGAACACAAGGCAAAGGGTACATCAAGAAAACTTGCAAGGCAATAGGCCATTTTAAAGGATTTTTTTTTTGCTATGGTAGAAAAATGGCCTAACAGGTAGCAAGACAAATTATTATATCTTTTAATAGCAACAGAACTTTTAATTATCAACAGCCAAGTAGACCCAATTTCATTCCCATGATCTTATTCTAGGAGTTTAATCCCCATGGTTTTCCATGGTTGTAAACACTCATTATCATTTGCATTATATATGTATTGGAGGTAAAGTATATGAATGAATGAGTGAAATATTTTAATAACATTCATGAGATAAAGATTTTATGGCAATAATGTTCTTATAACAGCGTAATTGGTTATGTACTTTTTAAGATCTTCAATTGCATTAAGGTGTCTCTTTTGATATGGTAATACCCTGTTCTTGAGAAAAGTATGGATTTGAACTTTCAAGATAATTTGCAGTACCAACGGGGACCTCTAAATGAAGGTAATCACTGGTTTTTTGTTATGAGAACTCTCTATGTATATAGATTTATATATATGATTATTTAGTATATATATATCTATGTATTGATGTACATTTTGAAAATGTATAAGACATGAAAAGATCATAAATAAGGAAGTATATATAGATCGATTTACTGATGTACATTTTGAAATTGTATAGATAGGCAAGTTCTTAATCAGGGAATATTGAACCTATTCTCTTTAGATTAATATATATAAATACAGATATGTTGATTATATTAGACCTGTATTTATATATATTAGACTGATTTATTTATGTAAATATTGCAATCCTAAAACATTTGTGAATGGCATTGAGAAAATTTTGAGCATTTGGCCAATTGCAAACACCCCGGTGTATTAATAAATGGTACTATGGTGAACCAATCTTAATAGACCTACAATTGGTCCAAACCCAATGGTTCTTACTGACAATATGCTAGGCCTGAAGTGTAAATAAGATAGAGCATTTTAAGAACTAGGGAGAGCAGGCTCTCACCAATGGCAATTTTTCTCAAATAATGTCCCGGGTATGATTTGACTGATATATATATGTATATATATCTATATATAATCAACATATCTGTATTTATATATATTAATCTAAAGAGAATAGGTTCAATATTCCCTGATTAAGAACTTGCCTGTCTATACAATTTCAAAATGTACATTAGTAAATCGATCTATATATACTTCCCTATTTATGATCTTTGCATGTCTTATACATTTTCAAAATGTACATCAATACATAGATATATATATACTAAATAATCATATATATAAATCTATATACATAGAGAGTTCTCATAACAAAAAACTAGTGATTACCTTCATTTAGAGGTCCCTGTTGGTACTACAAATTATCTTGAAAGTTCAAATCCATACTTTTCTCAAGAACAGGGTATTACCATATCAAAAGAGACTTATATATATATAGTCTGTCATACCCTCTTTATTTTTTCTCATTTTGGTTTATGGGCATGAATATAGGTTTATATCCTTCCTATTATGATATTAATGGATAGAGGTAAATCAAGATAGCAGTAGAATTAATGTTCTGAATATTTAGTGATAATTGTATTTGAATGGACTAATTTATAGTTTACACATGGATATAAAGGTTGAGATTACAAATAGAATTAGTTATGTATTTTGATTGGGTTCAAACTACTTTTCAGAAATACTCATTATCATAACATAAAAATTTAAAATATAAATGCTCAATTGAAGGAAATATCTATATTAGTGGATGTAAGATAACCATTGTAGATGGAAGTGGTGTTTATTTTATGATATAGGTACTAAAATTCGTAAGGAGAAAGGGATTCCAGCTAATTAAAGATGTAAAGAACAGAGTGAGGAAATCAAAGAGGCTTAATATCTATAGAGCAACTGATGCATCCGGCCATTGCAGATTTGAGAACGATAATTTACGAAATCATTGTATAAAGGGTAGAGATAGCTCAATAAAAGTAGCATTTGTAAGATTTTACAAAAAGGTGGGTATGCCCACTAAAAGAGTGTAATTGTAATAATTCATAGGAAATCATTAAGCAGTGGGATTGCCCACAAAATTTATGTATCTATCATTTCCATAAATCTCGACAAATGTTGAGACGTGGGTATGCCCACGGTATTTATGTATCAAACAAATGTTGGCTACTGTCGAGTTGTGGGTATGCCCACGTAATTATGTATAAGTACAGGACCACTGGTCTCGGGCAAGGCTGGAGGTTTTCTCAACCCCACTCTTTCCTACCAGCGCCTGCAGCGAGCGGGGTCACACTGTAAAATTTATTTATATTAATAAAAAACTTTCAGGGCTTCAGCCTTTTACCAATCAAAAAAATAAAATAAGTATTTATAAGTATTTATAAATGCACGAATAAATGTTTATAAGTATTTATAAATGTAAATTAATGTTTATAAGTGTGAATAGGTATTTATAAATGTGAACAAGTGTATACAAATGTAAATAAGTATTTATAAGTGTTTACATGTGTGTGAATAAGTGTTTATTAGTATTTATAAATGTGAATAAGCATTTATAAGTGTTTATAAGAGAGAATAATTTTTTATAACTATGAATAAATATTTATAAGTGTTTTTAAATGTTTATAAGTGTGAATAAATATTTTTAAGTGTGAATAAATATTTATAAGTGTTAATAAGTGTAAATAAGTGTTTATAAGTATTTAAAAGTGTGAATAAGTGTTTATAAATATGAATAAATGATATTAAGTGTTTATAAGTGTTTATGAATGTTTTAAGTGTGAATAAGTGTTTATAAAAGTGAATAAATGTTTATAAGTGTTTGTTAGTGTTTATAAGTGTGAACAACTATTTATAAGTGTTTATAGATGTGAATAAGTGTTTATAAGGGTAAATAAGTATGAATGCATGTTGATAAGTGTGAATAAATGTTTAAAAGTATTTCCAAATCTGGATAGATGTTTATAAACATGAATAAGTATTTATAAATATTTATAAGTGTTAATTACTATTTATAAGTGTTTATAAGTATTTTTAAGTTCTTATAAATGTGAATGAATATCTGTGTGTATAAGTGTGAATAAGTATTTATAAATATTTAAGTGGTTATAAACATGAATAAGTGTTTATAAATATTTAAGTTTGTATAAGTGCGAATAAGTATTTATAAATATTTAAGTGGTTATAAACATGAATAAGTGTTTATAAGTGCGAATAAGTGTTTTAAGTGTGAATAAGTGTTTATAAATATTTATAAACTTTTTTATTAGTGTTTTTAATGTTTATATGTGTGAATACATATTTATAAGTATGAATAAATTTTTATAAGTGTTTATAATTGTGAATAAATATTTATAAGTAATTATAAACGTAAATAAGTGTTTATAAAAGGTCTATTTGCAGGATCCTAAATATAAAATGAGGTTCCCTTCCAGGGAAATATTTAGGAATTCCTTTGTTCCAAGGTAGAAACAAGGCTATTATATGGAAAGATCTTATTTCTAAATGTTTACGAAGTCTAGAAGGTTGGAAGCAGAGATGGCTTACGGCTGCTGGGCGTATTCTTATGCTTAAATCAGTTGTGTCTGCGGTGCCAATTTTCTCCATGATGTGCCTGAATATTCCGAAGAAATTTTTTGGAGTGATTGAGCACAAGATGAGAAATTTTTTTTGGAGTGGTTCGTCAGACACATAAAAGATGCCTCTACGAGCTTGGAAGAAAATTTGTAGGCCAGAGACCATAGGTGGGGCAGGTTTGAGGGAGTAGAGTGTCATGAATTCTACCCTTGGGGAAAAGTTGTGTTGGCAGATGTATAAATGTTTGGATCTACTATGTGTCAAGATAGTCAAAGCCAAATATTTAGATTGTGGAAATGATGAAAGTATTTTTACTTTAAGGAATCTGCCAGTTGGTTCTGCTATTTGGAACTTTCTTATTTCTTGTAGGCTGGCTATAACTGATCACATTTCATGGAAGATTGGTAATGGTTTGAAAGCTCATTTTTGGGCTGACTCTTGGAATTGTTATCACATTTTAAGAGAGGATATTCGTTATAGAGAGGTAGAGGAGATTCTTTGTGCAAATTGGGGATGCAAAGTAAGTGATTATTTGGTGTGGCAGGAGACTCCCTTGGGGGGTTCCTAAATCTGGAAGGATCCTGCTATGGTAGGCCTCATAGATGAGCAGATGAATTTAGTGCAAGATATTTTTAGGAATAGGGAGGTTTGTTTTGTGGATGAGGAGGATGTTGTGTTCTGGTGCGGGTCTACATTGGGGGAGTATTCGGTTAAACTTGGGTATAATTTTTTATCTAGGTTGGAGGGGGAGGGGTTTTTTGTTGTTGATTTATGCTGGAGTACAGAGTGCCTCCCTAAAGTAGGATCTTTTACTTGGTTGGCAGTCCAAAACAGAGTTCTCACTGCAGAGAGATGAAAATTTTTAGGTTTTTGTGGCCTGACTAAGTGTGTTATGTGTGAGTGTCAGGAGGAGATGACTAATCATCTTTTTTTAAGGTGCCCAATAGCAGAGAAATGCTGGCTCATGGCTCAACAAAATCTCAACTGGAAGGGGCCGTGGTTGCCTAACTTAAAGGACTTTTTAGAAAGTTGGCCTCGGGTAAAAATGAAATCTTTCCTATCAAGTCTGTGGGTTATAAGCCCCTCCTTAGTAGTGTGGGAAACTAGAAGGAGAGGAATAGAAGGATCTTTCAGGATCTTGTTGAATCAGTGGAAAGACTATTATGGAGAGTTGAACATACAATCTCTGAACTGATGAATTCAGTCTTGTTAAGAAAATCATCTAGGAGCCTGCCTTTTACAAAAGATGATGGTAGGATGTTGGATCGATGACCAGATATAAAGTTAAGACATGCTTGTAGTAGCACCAGGAATGATGTTAAAGAAAAGGAAAAGTTTCTTGCTGCTTGGAAGGCCCTGGATTTTGGGTTGGTGAAAGCAAATTTCAATGGTACCTCAAAAGGGAACCTGGGTCCTTCGGGGGCTGGAATTATCCTCCAAGATGACAGCGGCTCGGTGGTTGCTTTTGGGGCTAAATTCTTGTCTAATGGAACTAATAATTTGGTAGAGGTGAAAGTGGCATTATGGGTGGTGGAGTGTGCAAGAGCTATTGGGGTCACTAAATTAAATTTGGAAGGTGACTCTCTTGTGATCATTGAGGCTATTAGACATTAGAGAGTGGAAGCCTAGCATCTAAGTAATTATGTTTAATTAATTAATTTGCTCCTTCTGGAGTTTGAGGATTTTAAAATCAGCCATATAAGGTGAGAACATAATGGCGATGCAGACACTTTATCAAAGTGGACAAGGAATTTGGCTCCTATGGGCTTTCTAAATTTTGAAATTTGCAACTGTTAGGATTTTGTCAATGGTTGGTCTTTGCTTCAAGATTTAGTTAGACGAAGGTAACTAGACTTTATAGTTCCACTAGGGATTGGTGATGTAGGTGGATGATGATTATGGTGATGTCGGTAAGTGATGATTTAGTTGGATGTTGAATCTGCTTGGGGGGGAAGTTTATAATTTGGTGGCATAGAGTTTTTGTCATGATGTCCTTGTCGGGAAGGGAAGTAATGGCGAAGCATGTGAGTTGTCTATTAAATGTGTGTCTGGTTTTTCCTTTTACTGCATTCTGGATTAGTGAAGGGTGATGAAAATGGAGCCAACCTTCACTTTCAAAACTCTCCTGCAATAGAAGGTGATGTTAGGTCCAGTAACTGATTTGAGGTTGAAGCACTTGATAAAATACCTGACTCTGGGTGTGATCACAGTGGTCAAGCGAACATTGGGGGATTTGTTTCAAGAGTCACGCCATCATTGGAAGGTAAATGTAGACATTGCTGTGATGGTGTTGGCGTGGGGGTTGGAGTTAAATGATAATGTGGAGTCTGTTAAATGGGTGGTTACATCTTTGTTTCCAAAAGAGTTAATTGTGGGCTTAGACTCTTTGCTGGAATGGGCTTTTCTAGGGTTTGGATTTAATTATAGTGAATGCTTCGAAGACCCTATTGAAGGTTGGGAGAAAGGGGTCTTTTATTTGCTTTGGTGGCCCTCTCACGTGGATAAGGTGACTTAAAAAGGGAGAATTACGGCTGAATGGGAGACACTCAAGGAAGAAATATGTAGGTTTGAACAATTGGGGATGCATCGTGTGATGGGTTTTTTGGTGGGACACCCACGAAGAAAGCGTTCATCTCTTCCGTGGCGTAGGGGAAGAATTGTGAGGATTGTTAGGCCTCACACCTGATTTCATTGGGCTCTGAAGTGTCATGTTCGGTGTTTTTTGTTATAAGGGCTACATTTTTTAAGCATCACCTTTGTAAAGCTTTGTTTTGATTAACTGTAAGCAAGATAGATGTTTTGCCAAGGGTAACTGGTTTTGGAGGTTGTTTGGGTGGTTAGTGGTTTATTGCCAAGGTTGCCAATGTAATGGGTTTGGGTGGTTTGGCTTTTTTTGATGGCAGTGACATTTTGATCGGGTTTAAGGTTGTAAAGCCCTATTGTAAATCTTTACTTCTATTTAATAAAATATATATTATTACTGACCAAAAAAAAACTATGAATAAATGTATATAAGTGTGAATAAATATTTCTACGTATTTTTAATTTGGCATAAGTATTTATAAGTTTGAATAAGTATTTATTTATTTTATGTTTATAATTGTTTATAGGTGTGAATAAGTGTTTATAAGTGTGACATCAAGTATTTATAAGTGTGAATTAATATTTACAAGTATTTATAAATGTGAATAAATGTTTGTAATTGTTTTTAAGTGTTTAAAACAATTTATAAGTGTGAATAAGTATTTATAAGTGTGAAGAAGTATTTATAAATGTGAATAAATATTTATAAGTAGTTTATAAGTGTTTATAAGTATTTATAAATGTTTATAAATGTTTATACATGTTTATAAGTTTGAATAAATATTTATAGGTGTTTGTGACTGTGAATAAGTGTTTATAAGTGTGAATAAGTGTTTATAAATTTTTTTTTTAAGTGTTCATAAGTGCAAACAAATGTTTATAAATGTTTATAAGTGTTTATAAGTGTTAAAAAATATTTATAATTATTTATAAGTGTGAAAAAATATTTTTAATTATTTTTTATAGATAAAGCAGCAAGAGGGTGCTGGCCCAAACAAAAAGGACTAGTAGCGTATTAACAACACATTAATGTAACCAGTCATAGAAAATAAATAGTTTAATAGTATAATCACTAGTCTAAATCTACCCCTATCAAAAACATAAACCACAATACTAATCAACCTAATTAAAATAGAGTATCTAGACCGAGTAGTAGCAAGTAAAGTATCATTTAAAAGCCACACAGGGTTGAACAAAGAGCTATAAAAATTAACATTAACCCCATCAAAAAAATAGGGGGTCCTCGTGCTAGGCCTAGGCAAAAATAACCAGCACATGGGAAACAAAATTAATTTTTCCCACCCAACTGCTTAGACAGCAGGGTCCTCACCCATTCTTCCTGCAAAAATAAGAACAGGTCCTTGTTGTCCTCGTTCGCTTCTAGAGTACCACCTGCCAGCTTCTCCTACACATGATAGATAGTAGTAGCCGAAGCGTGCATAACCTTCAAGCCGAATTTGTTGGTTAGCATACATTGGTTCATCAGCTCTTGCATGTTTTTCTTGATCTTCGTAATCTCTCTGTCCAAGTTCACGAACTTCCTTTTAAGAGTACCTTTGAGACTGTCCTCTGGGGCCTCAGTATTGTAAATAGAGGGGGCCTTATCGTGGGGGTCTTGAGCAGGACTCAGGGGTGGGGTAGGAATGGGGGTTTCCAAGGCCTACTCGGGGTCAGGAACAGGGTTGTTACTAGGCCTAGGGGGGCTCATATGGTTATCTGATGAATCATTCATAGACTTGGTGGTTTGGGAGTCTTTCTCAGTCATGGACTGTTCTTTAGATGTCATTTCTAGCAGCCTAGTTTTACATTGCTCTTTGGCGAGTCTGTTTGACCTCTTGTGACCTGAGCCACTCAAATCCACCTCCAGACTAACCTGGCTCTCCATTATTTTCCTTTTTTTGGGCCTACATTCGGTCTCCAGAGTACTGTCATCCTCCTTCCTATTTTTAATTTCCTTAGACTCAGAGACATAGGACACCTCTTGGCCGTCCTTCTTATTAAATGGGTTTTTGACACATTTTTTTTGGTTCCTACCTTCTTTGGCACCCGACTTAGGCTCCTGGATGACACAGATGGACTGCGATAACAATAAATATTTTTAATAAGCATTTATAAGTTAATAAGTGTTTATACATGTTTATAAGTGTTTAGATAAGTGTGAATAAATATTTATAAGTGTTTATAAATGTAAATAAATATTTATAAGTGTTTATAAGTGTGAATAAATGTTTATAAATATTTATAATTAAGAATAAATATTTCTAAGTGTTTATATGTGTGAATAGTGTTTATAAGTGTGAATACATGTTTGTAAATGCCAATAAATATTTATAAATATTTATGAGTTATTATAAGTGTGAATAAAAGTTTATAAGTGTTTATAAGTCTGAATAATTGTTTATAAGTGTGAATAAGTGTTTAAAAGTGTTTATAGATATTTATAAGTATTTATAAGTGTGAATAAATATTTTTAAATATTTATAAGTGTGCATACATATTTATAAATATTAAAAAATGTTTATAAGTGTGAATAAGTGGATATAAATGTTTATAAGTATTTTAAAGTGTTAATAAGTATTTATAAAATATTTAGAAAAGTGAATAAATATTTATTAGTATTTATAAATGTTTAGAAGTATTTATAAATGTTTATAAGTATTTATAAATGTTCATAAATGTGAATAAGTGTAACTTATAAGTGTAAATAAGTGTTTATATTTGTGAATAGATATTTACAAGTGTTTAAAAGTGTGAATAAATGTTTATAAGTATTTGTAAGTGTGAATAAGTTGTTAAAAGTGCTTATAAATATTTATAAGTATTTACAAGTGTTAATAAGTATTTATAATTGTTTATAACTATGAATAAATATTTATAAGTATATATAAGTATTTATAAATGTGGATAAATATTTATAAGTGTTTATAATTATAAATTAATATTTATAAGTGTATATAAGTGTGACTAAATGTTTATAAGTTTTTATAAATAGTTATAAATATGAATATATGTGAATAAGTATTTACAAGTGTTAATAAATGTTTATAATTGTAAATAAATGTTTATAAGTGTTTATAAATATTTATAAGTATTTATAAGTGTAAATAAATATTTATAAATGTTTATAAGTGTACATAAGTATTTATAAGTATTTATAAATGTTTATAAGTGGGAATAAGTGTTTATAAATATTAATAAGTGTTTATAAGTGTAAATAAGTATTTATAAGTGTTTATAATTGTGAATAAATGTTTATAAGAGTGAATAAGCATTTATAAATGTTTACACTTGTGTGAATACATATTTATAACTATTTATAAGTGTTAATAAATGTTTTTAAGTGTTTATAAGTAGAATAAATATTTATACGTGTTTATAAGTTTCAACAAATATTTATAAGTGTAAATAATTATTTATAAGTATATATAAGTACGAATAAGTGTAACTTATATGTGTAAATAAGTGTTTATAAATATTTGTTTTAAGTGTTTATTAGTCTGAACAAATGTTTATAAGTGTTTATAAATATTTATAAGTGTTTATAAGTGTAAATAAATGTTTATAACTATTAATAAGTGTTTATACATGTTTATAAGTGTGAATAAATTTTAAAAATATTTAAAAGTAAGAATAAACATTTCTAAGTGTTTATAATTGTGAACAGTGTGAATAAGTGTTTTAAAGTGTGAATATATATTTATAAGTGTTAATAAGTGTAAATACGTGTTTGTAAGTATTTATAAGTGTTTATACGTATTTATAAGTGTGAATAAATGTTTATAAATATGAATGAATGTTTATAACTCTTTATAAGTGTTTAGAAATGTTTATAAGTGTGAATAAGTGTTTATAAGTCTGCATAAATGTTTATAAGTGTTTATAAGTGTGAATAAAAATTTATAAGTGTTTATAAGTATTTATAATTGTGAATAAATGTTTATAAGTGTTTATAAGGGTGAATAAGTGTTTCTAAATTTTTTAAGTGTCAATAAGTGTGAATAAGTGTGAATAAATAATTATAAGTGTTTATAAGTGTCAATATATGTTTATAAGTATTTATAAATATGGATAAGTGTTTATAAGTTTTAATAAGTATTTATAAGTGTGAATAAATGTTTATAAGTATGAATAAGTGTTTAGTTAAGTGTGAATAAATATTTATAAGTGTTTATACATGTTTTACATGTTTCGTTAAGTGTGAATAAATATTTATAACTATTTATAAATGTTTATAAGTGTAAATAAATATTTATAAGTGTTTATAAATGTTTATAAATATTTATAAGTGTGAATAAATATTTATAAGTTTTTTCACGTGTTAATAAGTGTTTATAAGTGTTTATAAATGTGAATAAGTGTAACTTATAAGTGTTTATAATTGTGAATAAGTGTTTAAAAGTATGAATAAATGCTATAAGTATTTATAAGTATGAATAAGTGTTTAAAAGTGCTTATAAATATTTAAAAGTGTTTATAAGTGTCAGTAAATATTGTTGATGTTTTGTAGCTCAGTCAGATAAACACTATGAGTCAATACTAGTGAAGATATATGTATATATATATATATTTTTTTTTGTGTGTGTGTCTATATATATATATATATATATATATTGAGAGAGAGAGAGAGAGAGAGAGAGAGAGAGAGAGTTAAGGTTGTAGGATCATTACAAATGTAATAGCACTATCTCATTGTATGTGTTTTCCAAATGCAACAATCTCTTGCATTTATATTATTATTATGTAAATATTAGAGAAATTAATATAATACTAAAGATATATATATATATATATATATATATATATATATATATATATATATATATATATATATATATATATATATATATATATATATATATATATATATATATATATGTATATGTATATGTATATGTATATGTATATGTATATGTATATGTATATGTATATGTATATGTATATGTATATGTATATGTATATGTATATGTATATGTATATGTATATGTATATGTATATGTATATATATATATATATATATATATATATATATATATATATATATATATATATATATATATATGTATATGTCTATCTATATCTATATATATATATGTATATGTATATGTATATCTATATCTATATATATGTATATGTATATGTGTCTATATATATATATATATATATATGTATATGTATATACATACATATATATATCTATATATACATACATATATATATCTATATATACATACATATATATATACATAGATACATATATACATATATATATATATATATATATATATATATATATATATATATATCATATATACTAAATATATATATACATATCTTCACTAGTATTGACTCATAGTGTTTATTCGACTGAAGGTCAAAACATCAACACTCCCTCTTAGCTAGGGAGGATAAATCAATCAAATGTCAATACTTAAGACACTTGACAACATCAATCATACGATGTAAGAAATAAAGGAATCATCCTCATGATGTAATCAATAGAAACATAGTCTCAATATGTGGATTGCCTCCGTCGATGATTCTATCCACAAGTTCTCAGGTGGATTACCTCCATCAGTGATTCTATCCACAAGCTCTTGAGTATTGGCATATCAAAATGTCAACACATGACATTCGCCAAATATTCTGAGTATTGGCCTATCAAAACATCAACATATGATATTCACCAAGTACTCAATAAGGTATTGGCCTAGAGAATATCAACACATGATATTCACCAAATACCTATCATATATCTATACAAACAACTCATTTACCGTCAATGACATCTAACACTTAGTTGTTGATTTATAAGATATATCTATGCAAACAACTTATAGACGATCAATTTAATGACATCTAACTCTTAGTTGTTGCTTTACAAGATGTATCTATACAAGCAACTTATAGACTGCCAATTTAATGACATCTAACACTTAGTTGCTGATTTAGAAGATATATTTATGCAAACAACTCATAGACCATCAACTTAATGACATCTAACACTAAGTTGTTGCATTAATTCATCATGATCTGTTTCAACATTATAAATAATGTATATCATGATTTAAGTTATTGTAAGATCATCACCATCCAATAACTTCTACAAATACAAGTGATAATCATTTGGAAGTCGTCACTTCCTCATGATTCATTAGTATAATAATCAATTATATCAAGTTTACCTCAGAAGTATTTCACCTTCAATAGTGAACTCCCTCTCAATCAATATGATCAAGATTGTCACAAGTTGACTGAACCATCTGCTCCCTCTGAAGCTTAAGTTTATCAACCTCTTGACCTCTTTTAAAATGTCAGACTCCCTTTGCATCTAGTCTCAATCATCAATTCATTTGCAAGCATCAAGTTATTTTTCCCTTGAATGCAATTATCTCATACTTCTGTCCTAAAGGTATGTCAAAGAGAGGTTACAAATAGCTCACTAATCTATCTCGACTGCAAATACCAATGATAGAAGCATACAAGATTTTACTAACCAATAGTATAGCATGAATTACAAACTTAAAAATTATGTGCATTAATAAAACATGAAATACTTATCTTTTATAAATTTCAAGTATTCCGTTCTATAACGTGAGCCCATATAGAAAATAACATGAAAATTCATAGAATGATGTCATCATTCTCAAACATTACTATAATTCTTCACATGAACTATATTTAATATCCAAAGGTTCTATACACTATCACAACCTTCAATCTTATTAGATCTCCCTTCAAGTGGTTAGGCTTTTAAAGAAGGAACCTCACTCTTTTTCATATTTTTTTTCATAGACCCGTACATAGTCGATCATAACTTTTGAACTTGGAATTTTCTCTTCAATCGCTGTAGTGAGATTCTTTTAAATTTGTTCATCACCAACACATCCAAAATTTAGAAAAATCCAATAGTTCATTTGAGAGATATGGTCCTCGTACCGAGACTATATTTTATGAGACAGTCACACATTCACCATCAATAAACTACTCTCTTACATTTGCAACTTGGCTCTGATACCATGTTAAGGTTGTAGGATCATTGCAAATGTAATAACACATCTCATTGTATGTGTTTTCTAAATGCAACAATCTCTTGCATTTGTATCGAGAATGAGCGAAGAAGAGACATGTCCCTTCATGAGACATGTCTATTCATTAATGTGTAATTAATATAATGACAATTATTATTATTACACACACACACACACACACACAGAGATATATATATATATATATATATATGTGTGTGTGTGTGTGTGTGTGTGTGTGTGTGTGTGTGTGTGTAATCATATTTGTCTTTATATTAATTACACATTAATGAATAGACATGTCTCATGAAGGGACATGTCTCTTCTTCGCTCATTCTTGATATAAATGCAAGATATTGTTCCATTTGGAAAACACATACAATGAGATAGTGCTATTACATTTGCAATGATCTTAAACTTTAACATGGTATCAGAGCCAAGTTGCAAATGTAAGAGAGTAGTTTATTGATGGTAGACCAAGATTTATGGACTGTTGTGTCTGGGAACAAACCTTCAGGCATGAAGCAGGAAGATTGGGATCTAGCGGATAGAAAGGCTAGAGGACTGATAAGGTTGAGCCTTGCAGATTTTGTTATGTTGAATGTCCATGAAGAGAAATCTGCATGTTCTTTGTGGAAGAAGTTGGGAGATATTTATCAAGGAAAATCCTTGGGAAACAAGCTCTTCCTCATAAATAAGTTGTACTCTCTAAAGATGGATGGAGGAACAGCTATGGCAAATCATCTAAATGAGTTCAATATGGTGTTTGCACAGTTAACATCTGTTGGTGTGTCCATTGGTGAGGAAGAACATTGTATGCTATTGTTGTGTTCCTTGCCTGATTCATGGGACCATCTTGTGATGGCTATTGGAAGTACTACTACCCAGTTAAAAATGGATGAGGTATTTGCTGCACTCTTGTTAGAGGAGATGAGGAGGAGGTCTTCTGAGGTGGCTAAGGAGGCTCTTGCTGTTTGAGACCAATCAAAGGACAATGGCAAGAAGAATTTCAAAGTGAAGTGCTGGAATTGTGGGAAGACTGGTCATATCCAAAAGGACTGCAAAGAGAAGAAGAAGAAGAAGAGAGTGGAGAGTTCTTTTGATTCTGAGTCTTTTGATAGTGATAGTGAAGATGCTAGTAGTGCTACTTTGGCTAATCAATCATCTAATGATGACTGGTTTGATTAATTTGGTCTTCATGTGGAAAATGTTTGTCACGATGCCATGTGTAACTCGACACCATGGTTTAGTGGGAGTTGTTGGTAGTGACATAGTGAATGATCTTCATTAGTATTGAAAATATTGAAGGCATGAGATTCTGATGTTGTAGAAGGATCTTTTCACATTTGTTGAAGTACTATTTGGAGATGTTTATCTTCATGCGACTGAAGATGTTGACATCTTGAGGGCTCAACGAAGTCTTTGATAAAGGTGTAGTCTATGGTATGTTCATATGGAGCATGTTATCTCTTTGGTTGAGATGTTTTAGATCATGTTGTCATGTTTATGTTCCTAAGGCCATGGTTCAAATTTTGACATTGATCTTGGTTTTTTGTCCGTGTATTGAGTACATTGGTCATTTGCTTGACACTTCATGAAATTGTTGTTTTGCAATTGGAGTTGGCATGGATTGATTAGTTACAGGTGCTCATGGATACTGAGAGACAATGGTTATGATGTTTTCTCTTGTGATTAGAGATGTGTTTGTTGAAATGGTAGATGTTTTCAGCAGGAAGTATGAAATGCATTTAGAGGTGTATGTAGAAGGACATGGTACATGGTTGATGTACTGTTGATGTTCTTGATGCTACAAGTTTGTTGTTGCACTTTTACGTGATGTTGTTGAATGGATTCATATCATATTAATATTACCTATACAGTGGGAGCTTCTTGGCATGTATGTGATAGGTATTGCCCTTGAGGCTTGAGACTATAGGTAACAAGTTGAATATGGTGATATTTTGGAATCCATGTTGGTATACCTTAGAGGTATGTATAGTTGGATGTGCTAGCACTTACTGTGGGTTCTATTTCAGCTATGTTTGGTACAAATGTTGATACATTTGATTATCTTTTGGATTGAGTGGTATATCAACATTGATGGGTTTTAGAGTCCATGATTCTCTATAATCTCTATGTTCACCGGTCCATGGTTATGACTCCATACTTCATCAAGTGGGAGATTGTTAAGAATTGATGAAGTTCATACAGTGGTCACCATACGACAAGACTACCATATGGCTAAGACATCACGTATGGTGAGGTGCTATGGTGGAGCGTTCGATGAAGGTAGTCACTGTATAGTGAGGTGCTATGGTGAGAGGTGCTACGATAAATCTAAGAGGTGCTACAGTGGAGGTGCTACGATAAAGTTGAGAAGTTACCCGATGGATGAAAAGTGTCGAAGGGAGAAGTTACCCGATGGAGGTAAACGTGTCGAAGGGAGAAGTTACTCGATGGAGGAAAATGTGCCAAAGGGAGAAGTTACTATACACAAGACCCGACGGAGGCAAATGTGCTAAAGTGAGTAATCACCATGTGTGACAGACGGTTGGCAGACAACTATTTTTCCGGTAACCATTTTTGTACCGAATTCTGTAACGAATTGTAGTGTGCATAAATGGCTGCAAGATTCATGAAGAATGGTATGGTTGTAATATCAGGTTGATTGTAACACAATCTGAGTCTATGAGCCTGTATGAAAAACCAAAGATTTTGTATGTAAATTGTTTGCTGTAATACAAAGTTGCTCAGGGGTTTTTCGATGGTGGGTTTTTTCCCATAAGGGTTTCCCACGTAAATCTTTGTCTCATGTGTTTTATCTTGTGTGTCCCTTTATTTTCTCTATTCTTATTTTTCCTATGCATCTTAGTAGATTTGATCAATTTCCTCTGTAAATTGACATTTGGAAGGTGTTTTCGCAAGTTGCTTTCCTCACAAAAGGGAGATCTAATAAGATTGAAGGTTGTGATAGTGTATAGAACCTTTGGATATTCAAGATGGGTCATGTGAAGAATTATGGTAATGCTTGAGAACAATGATGTCATTCTGTTAAGTAGCATGATATTTTCTATATGGGCTCACCTTATAGAATGAAATACTTGAAATTTATATAAAGATAAGTATTCCATAATTTATTAATGAACATAATTTTTTTTAAGTTTTGAAATCATGTTATATTATTGGTTAGTAAAATCTTGTATGCTTCTATCTTTGGTATTTTTGGTCGAGATAGTTTAGTGAGCTATTTGTAATCTCTCTCTGACATGCACAAGGTTAATGGGGTGTGGGGCCCGCAGGGTCCCCCCCATAAGTCACTTTTAAATTTATTTTTATTTGGTAGTTGTTTTATTCATTTTTAGATTTTAATGAATATTAAATTTAGTATATTTAAATTGC
This sequence comes from Chamaecyparis obtusa, assembly GCA_027943335.1. Lineage (NCBI taxonomy): Eukaryota > Viridiplantae > Streptophyta > Pinopsida > Cupressales > Cupressaceae > Chamaecyparis > Chamaecyparis obtusa. The sequence goes on from BSBK01008963.1 coordinate 141,804, forward strand.
TATTAAATTTAGTTATTGATTAATAGTAATTCATAGTCTAGTTTGGTTTATAAATATTTGATGTATAAATAATAATTATATTTATTTATTTAAATTTTTAATAAATGTTAAATATGGATTTTAATAACATTCGCTTTATACAAGTACAATATAACATTTAAGTATAAGTGACTTTAATTCCTTATACTTTAAGTTATACTTGTATAAAGGGATTAGGTACCTTTTGGATTGATTGGAATAGGTTTCAGATTCCTAGGAGTTAAGCTGCAACTTCTAGATTTTAGATTTTTAATAAAATCAGACGTAGTCAAATTTCAGACTTAGATTGAAAGTTTATGGAGCATTATCTTTTGGCATATGGAATTTTGAGTAAACCTTAAATATGTTCATTACTTGTTTGGTGGAGGTTTTATCCAATGCATTTGGATGCCTTAATAGGGTCAGGTTGTGTGTAGGAAGCAGTTTAGGGTTAGGATTGTCTAGGAGGATCAGGACCTTTCTAGGCCTCCCTAAACATTCTTAATTTTCTTAACATCCATAAACTATCTTATTATTTTCTATTCTTTTTTGTAGTTCTCAAATGTGTTTATAATGTGTTTTTACTATGTGTATGATGTATTTTTGATGTGTGGGTTAAGGGTAGAAAACCTAAGGACACTAAGTGAGTGGCTCTCAGTGTGGGGTCGAGGCCCTAAGTGGCTAGAACCAGGATAATCGACTAAAGAGTTATTTAACAAGTGAAAACTTAATTAAACTTATGGGAATGGGTTCAAACATTAAAAAGATTAAATGTGCCTCACCCATGCCATTGGCGCTAGTAAAGGCTATGGATGAGAGTGGGAGAAGGTACCTATGCATAGGTACGATGGAATGGTGCTTGTCTATACGAAAGGCATTTGATCCCGCATGTGCCTACTTGGGGGTCGGGGCTTGGAGTGGCTAGTACCAGGACAACCCAAGGGATGAGAGCTATATGATGACACTCACTTAGGTTGTTTCTTAGAGTTTCTACCAAGCCCTAGAACCTTTTTGGAAAAAGATTTATACTTTGATTTTCTTTTCATTTGCTATTTGAGAAAGGTTACCCAACCCTAGGTTTGGCCTAGCTATTCCTTCTTTGTGGACCTTGGTGTTTGTCTCCTAGCATGGGGAACTGGGCCTTTTTGGGTATCCACGTAGTTGGGTGGTAAATCTTTTTATCGAGGTATCTTTTGCGGATGCAGTGTTTCAAGATTCATGCTTGTTTATGTACCAGTTTGAAGAATGAAGGCTTGTAATTATATTTCATGATGTAACATTATTGTTACCTCCTAAGAGGAGATGAATGTAATGTAATCATTGATGTAATTCAAAATGATGTATTTGGAATGGGTAGATTTAGGAAAAGGGAAAGGGATATGTGAACTTTATGTATAAGATGTATGTTGGAAAAGAAAAGGATTTTGTAACATTCCAAGTTATGTGGTATGTTTTCATTATTGTTGTTTAAGTGAAGCTATTGAAAAATCAAATGTAGTATATTTGCAATGTATTAAATGATTTAGATGATTCTATTTGATTCAAAAGTTATATTGTTCATAAAGGATACTTAGGAATATAGATGGTGTTAAATGGAAAATTGAAATGAAAGTACTTTGTATTTCATAAAGAATCTTATAATGATATGATGTAATTTGCTTGAGAAGTAAATCTTGTTGTTAGTTTACTTAATGGACTTAAATAAATTGTTCATAAAATAGAAGGGAACCTTCAGAGGAATCTAAGTTTAAATTTTGTTCACACAATTCTTTTAAAAGCTCAAAAATTTTCATGAATTATTACTTAGGTTTTCTTTTACAAAGAGAACCTCTGTTCTCTTCCCCGGTTCCCTTGCAGGGCATGACAGGAGGAACCAATTTGAGAATAGCTTCAACCCTCTCAAGGTCAATTGAGATGCCCATCTCGGATATGATGTGGCTGAGGAGTTTGCCTTGAGTCACCCCAAAGATACACTTCTTAGGACTTAGTGAAATTCTGTAACATCGACACCTCTTCAAGACTTTCTATAAATCTTCAATGTGGTCAGCACGGTTCCTGGAGAAAACTATGAGATCATCCATATAGATAGCAATGCACTTGTTGACCAAACCTCTGAATGCTTCATTCATAGCCCTTTGGAAAGTAGTTCCCACATTGATCAATCCGAATGGCATACGCCGATAGGAAAATGTCCCCCACTTTATTGTGAAAGCCATTTTTAGGTGATCCTCTTCCTTCACCATAACTTGGTTATATCTGGAGTAGCCATCTAGGAAAGACATTATTTTGGAACCATTAACTACTTGCAACACCTCGTCAAGGGATGGCGGCTGGTAATTATCCTTTTGAGAGGACTTGTTCAAGTTTCTAAAGTCTACATAGAGCCGAACCTCTCTGCTTTTCTTCCTCATGGGGACGAGGTTGGAAATCCAAGTTGAATGTTGAATGGGGAAAATTATCTTGGCATCAAGAAAATTTTGCACCTCCTTTTGGATCACTAGTTCGATCATAGGATTCACCATTATTTGTCTCTGGCAAAAAGGTTTAGCATCTGGGTTCAAAGGAATGTTGTGCATGATGATGTTGGGATCATAGGTTTTTAAATCTTCATAGCACCGGGCTATGACATCTTTGTACTCTGTGAGCAGGTCAACCATTTGCTTCTTCTCTTCTGGTGTGCCGACCTTACCAATGTGGACTTCTCTAGGTTTAAGAGGTGTACCCAAGTTCTAAAGTTCATAATCATCTCTGCCCACTATGGGTGTTTTTCCTCTCTCCCGAGCATGTTCATCTTTATCAAAAATCCTCTCTAGAGATACCATACAATTCAAAATGGAGTTGGTTTTTAAGTTCAAGATCCCTAAGTTGTCCAACTCTTCTACTTCATCCTCTTCTTCATCAATTCTTTACTTGTCGAAGATTCTAGCATTCACAATAAACTCCAGTATCTGCTGATCATCTTGAAATACTTGGAAGTTTTTTATGTTGTCAAGGGCAGCCGGCACAACCACTAGCTCCATAGAGAATTTCTTCAGTTTGGACTTCTCTAACGGTTGTAAAGAGCTTGCAGATACTGCCAAAGCATCGGCAATAGTATTATTAGTATTATTTCTCCTTGGGATGCTTCAAATGTTAAAGGCTTCAAAATATTTGATTAGATCATAGATGTAGTTGTGGTATGAGACTAATCATTTTTTAGCACAGGACTACTAGCTCTTGATCTATTGGACTATCAGTTGTGAGTCACCTTCTACAACTAGTGCTTTCACTTTCTTCTCATGTGCTAGGAGAAGACCCCAAACTAGAGCCTCATACTCGATAACATTGTTGGTGCAGAAGAACTGCAGTCAGTAGGCGGCATAATATGAACCCCCATGAGGGCTGACCAATTCAATCCCAGCTCCTGCTCCCAACTTACACTTGGAACCATCAAACTGAAGTTTCCAAACCATGTGATTCTTATTGGAGTATGTTTTAACTCATGTTTCTAGAGCTACCTCCGATGGATGCATTTTGATTTGGGGCTCGACGAGGACTTTAAGGACTTTGGATGATGATAGGTCCTCTGTACTTGGGGCTTTCAATTTCTCTTCATCTGAATATTCTCTTTTTGAAAGTGGGACCCACTTCATCTTTTATCTTTCCTTGGCATCACGCTAGACCTCACAACATAGAGGTAGGCAGTCGTCATCAGAGGAGCTCCATTCATCTTGTATAAAGCATTTAGCTATAGGAACCTAAGGTCCCTCATTCAGGGGAGACCCATCCTCATTTGAAGGTGTCATGGTACCTTTTTCTGGTTTGGATATGTCAGGCATCTAGCTCACTACTTGGACCACTACTTCTTGGTAGTTTCAACATGTAAATTATGAGTGGTTTGTTCAATGGAGGTGACAATACCCTGGTAGAATTAGTATGTTTGGGTTTGCGTCTTAGCCAAGGTGGTTCATGTTTCTCATCATGCCATTTACAAATTCTATGAGAATCACTTTAGGAATTTGGGTATTTACTAACCCATGAATGGCGCTACTATCTGAGTCCTCTTCTTCTTTGAGATGGAATGTAAATGCCTTGTCAAAATTATACACTCCTAGGTCAGCTTGTGAGAACAAAACTTTTGTTCAGGGTGTTCTACTCATTTATCAATTTCTTGAGCTTGGGCTCTACATCAATCTTGATCTGGCTATTGAGTCCTTTCCATGGCAGCTAAAGTTGTGTAAAGTCAGTGCAGAACCATCCTCTCAAAGATCTTGTCCATTCTCTACTGAGCAACATGCCATATGTTTTCAGGATATCCACCACATGGATGTCAATGCAATCTTGGATCTTGGGGTCAACTGTCAGCTGAATGCATGTATCCTTCAACACCCCAATGACTTTGATCTTAGTTTTATCAAGCTGGATCACCACCCTATTAGTTGGTTGAGGGTTCATCCCCAACTTTTGGCATATGGACAACGACATCACATAAAATGAAGCTCCTGAATTGATTAAACAATTTTGAAAAATTCCTTCCCAATATCTTGAGGCTAAGTAGGAATGGGGGTACTTCCACCCTATCTTTAAACATAGTCAGCATCACCTCTTCCGTGTTCATGTTGGATATGTTTTTGGTATTATTGCTAGACGAGGCTGATTTGGAATGATCCAGTGACTTCAAGAGAGCCTCTCTTTGAGTGGGACAACTTTGTAACATGTCATACATCAACATATTGGTCCTAACTTTCTTCAGTTCCTCGACTGCACTATATTTTTCATTGGCCCATACCAAATTCCTTGAAATAGTGGGTTGTTGTTGTGTCACTCGGGCACTCCTAGTACTAGGGGCTGGAGGAGGTGTGGGGTTATCGATGGCCTATGGATCAGGTTGGGTGGGATGCATCCCCAGAGGGATTTTGTCAGTCAGCGGTTCTCACCTACTTCTCAGGTTATAGGTGTTTCTATTATTGTTCTGGAAAGGATGGACCTCGGAATAGTCCGATTGATTTTCTTGATTGAATGGGAAGATAAATTCTTCCTCTATAGCATTATCAACTGGGGCTCCACCTGTACTTGGATCATATGAATCAAAAACCATAGCACTAAAGTGGGTCTAATATCTTTCAAGATCTTGGGTTTTTTGCCCATCAAAATCACCCCTGTATTCATAATCCGGTTGATGCATGTTGGGACCTTGGGTGAAATTGAATTCAAGTGAGTTGAAGGTATTCGCATTATCTGAGGATATGCTACCATTATTTGGACATGTGTTCCATGTCCTATTTGTCCATTATTGTTTGAACTTCTTGTCTTGAGAAGTATTCCCATAACCTCCACCATTGTTGTTGTTGTTATTATTATAGTTTCCATAATTGTGGTTCTAGTTTTGGGAGTAAGCATTCGAGGCAGCAGTCAGGTGTTGATAGTTTCCCTGGCTCTGAGATGGGTTGAGCCCCATTCTCATAATTTCTCCCATTAATTGGGACAACATCTTCTTCATGGCATCTAATTCATTTATGAGAGCATGATCTGGCTCAATTGCGATAGCAGCCTTCTGTTCTAATGCAGGAGCATCCTGGGTGTAAGAGCAATCTTGCATCACCCAAAAAAAAATATTTATGTTTTTGTATTCAATAAGGGCTATCTTGTGCAGAGCTGCTATTTATGGAAACTTGCTATTTTTAGTAAGTTGGTCTTACAACCTTAGAATGTTGCGATTTTACATGTGGAGGTTCATCTCAGCCTGCTGGCAAAGTTTCATGGCTAGATTAGGTCTAGTTTTGAAGATATTGAAGATTTTCGGTATTGGCAGTAGGGTATAGAAACTTTGAACTCAGTTTTGAAGGCTTTAGAGGCCCCGAATGAGGTCAAAAATTTGGGTGATGGGTGCTTGCATGGGTCAAGCTTGTAGAGCGCTTCATGGCATTTCTGAAATGGGGTTATAATAGTCAATCGGGTCAACTGGTGATGACTTATGGTATCCAGAAGTCGAGCCACTTGAAATGGCAGAAAATAATTTTCCTTCAAAATTTCTGTTCAGGTTTCAAAAGTTATTTTGAGCCGACTTTGATGTAATAAATTGAAAAATAAAATAATTCTAAGTTTGGTTGGCCCTTAGAGCTAAATTTCTAGAACCTTCTCAGGCGGTGGAAAATGCCTATATAAAGAAGGCCCGTAGTGTTGTCTAGGGAAGTTATGGGTAGTAGATCTGGGTATTGATTTGAGGCTTAGTCCTATAGAATACTGTAAGGGAATGACCATGTGGCTTTGCATATTATAATTCTGAAAGTTTGTAATTCCACACTCGTGGAGATAATAAGAAGCCCATTTTCTGTTCTTGCAAATTGTTGTTGTTTCTCTGTTTCTGTTATGTGTTTGTGATATTAAGGGGAGCACCCTTCATTAAGTGGTATCAGAGTAGGAGTTCTTGAGTGTGTAAACAGATCACCGACTGTGAGGCAGTTTGCACTAGGACCGTGGTTAGGGTTTCAGCACGCATCGCAAAAATGCCTCCACGAAGGGAACGTGGCAGAAGAGTTGGTGCTGTAACACCTAAGGTTATAGCACTCTAGAGACAAGTGCGAGCATTGCAAGAGGAGATTCACAGAGGAATGAATCTTAATGTTAGAGACAAAAGTGAGGATGAAGCCAAAGAAGAAGATCAAGAAGGAGAAGTCAAAGTTGTGAACCAGGAGGAAGAAAGACTTTTTCTAGCCATTTCCAAGATCGAAAAAAGACCTAAGATTGAGGTTCTCACATTTTTAGGAAATCTTAACCCAGAAGAATTGATCGACTGGATCAATGAATGTGAAGAATATTTTGAGTATGAAGATATTGAGGATCCTGATAGGGTCAAATTCACGAAGGCCAGACTGAAAGGTCATGCGAAGATGTGGTGGCAAGAGATTCAATTGGAGCGAAATAGAAGTGATGGGATCGAATGGTGGATAAATTGAAGTGATAGTTCATCCCTGTTGATTATGAGCTTGACCTACTGAAGAAAATGCAAAGTTTGAAGCAAGCGAGATGATCTTTTTAGGAGTATATAAAGGAGTTCTATCGAATCCTCATCAGAACAGGCCATGCGAAAGTTGATAAGGAGAAAGTTCCTCATTACCTTAATGGGTTGAGGCCCAGCATTCAGGAGGAGCTGAATTTGGTTTGAATGAACAATATTGAAGAGGCATACCAATTTTCCTTAAAAGTGGAGGAAAAGTTGAACAAGAAGTTTGAGAGCAGACAAAGTGGAAGGGGTCATGGTGGATGATCTAGTGGACGGTCATATGGAGGCCAAAATGAAGATCTGAAAAAGAAGGATGAGGCCAGTAGCAGTCAAAATTGGAGAGGAAACAATTCCAATCATTTTCAAGATTAGAACAATAGAGATCAGAGAGGAAGAGGAAGAGAACAAGGTTCAGGAAGAGGAGGCTTCCATGGAACATGTTTTCACTGTGGGAAAGAAGGTCATAGGGCATTTGAATGTCCTCAACACTAAGAAAGGACAGATAGGAGGAATGAAGACTAGGCTAGAGTTACACATGTAGATGAAGATGCTAGATCATCAAATTTTGAAGATGTTGAAAGAGGAGAAATGTTGATTAATAGAAGAGTCTTGCTGAGTGGTGAGAATGAACTTGAGCAACAGAGGAGCCTGTTTGGCACTAGATGCAAGTCTGCGGGTAAATGTTGTGATGTGATTATCGATAGTGGAAGCAATAACAATTTGGTGTCAGAAGAGATGGTGACAAAGTTGAAGCCCAAAAGATAGAAACACCCACATCCATATTAGATTGCCTAGGTGTAGGATGACCACAAGGTCATGGTCAGTGAATAGTGCCTGGTAAAGTTCCAGATTGACAGGTACCAAGATGAGGTACTATGTGATATCATATATATGGATGCATGTCATATGTTGTTGGGTAGACCATGGCAGTTTGATAGATATGATGTACACAATGGTCGTGCGAATACCTATTCCCTGACAAAGGATGGAGTGTGACATAAGCTAAAGCCATTGAAGGAGACCGAAGAAAAGGTATGTGGTAATGCAAGAATAAATTTTTTTGATGGAAGAAAATTCCTAGATGGTATGAGGCATGAGCATGTGTGTTTTTCTTTAATTCCAAAAGTTGGTAAAGAGGAAGTAGAGGATGTACCTGTAGAGGTTGCAGATTTGTTGAATGACTTTCAAGATATTGTATCTGATAATATACCTGATGGATTACCACCGGTAAGAAAGATTAGTCATTAGATAGATTTGATTCCAGGAGCTAGTTTGCCAAACAAGGTAGCACATAAAATGACACCAGCAGAAAGTGAAGAGTTGAACAGACAAGTACATGAGTTATTGCAAAAGGGGTTGATTCGAGAGAGTCTGAGTCCCTGTGTTGTACCAACGGTATTAGCACCAAAGAAGAATGGAGAATGGAGGATGTGTATAGATTCTAGAGTAATAAACAAGATCACAATCAAGTATAAGTTTCCATTGCCATGAATGGATGATATTATAGATTGTTTGAGTGGAGCTATTTATTTTTCAAAGATAGATCTGAAGAGTGGATATCACCAAATTCGGATCAGAGAAGGAGATGAATGGAAGACTACCTTCAAGACAAAGGAAGGACTATATGAGTGGTTAGTCATGCCTTTTGGGCTAACCAATGCACCGAGCACTTTCATGCGGCTCATGAACATGGTTCTGAAAGAATTTCTGAGGAATTTTGTCATTGTTTACCTAGATGATATTTTGATCTTTAGCAAGACATTGGAGGAATATATGATGCATATTCGTATGGTGTTTGAGAAGTTGAGAGATGAGAAATTGTTGATTAATTTGAAGAAGTGTAGCTTTGTGAAGAAAGAGTTAGTGTATTTGGGATTTGTAGTTTCAATAGAAGGTTTGAAAATGGACCCAGAGAAGGTACAAGCTATCCTTGAATGGCCTACTCCAAGTAGTGCTACCAAGGTAAGATCTTTTCATGGTCGAGCTAGTTTTTAAAGAAAGTTTATTAGAAATTTTAGCATTATTTATGGTCCCTTGACTGAAACAATGAGAGGGGATAGAAAAGAGTTTAAGTGGACTAATGGGGCAGAAAAGAGTTTTCAATTGTTGAAACAAAAAGTTACAGAACAACCTATTTTAGCACTTCCAGATTTTAATAAGGTGTTTCAAGTAGATTGTGATGCTAGTGGTACTACAATAGGAGCTATTATGAGCCAAGAAGGTAAACTTGTTGCTTATTTCAGTGAAAAGTTGAATGATGCCAAGAGAAAATATTTTGTTTATGATCAGGAATTTTATTGTATAGTTCAGGCATTGAAGAAGTGGAGACACTATCTACTTCCTAAGGAGTTTGTTTTGCATACTAATCACCAAGCTTTGCAATATTTGAATAGTCAAGGAAAGTTGAATCAAAGGCATTTGAAATGGGTTGAGTTTTTGCAGAGTTATACATTTGTTTTGAAACAAAGAAGTGGAAATTCTAACAGGGTTGCAGATGCACTTAGCAGAAGGTAACTATTGCTGACAGAGATGCAGATTGAGGTGGTTGGGTTTAAGGAACTCAAGAATTTTTATCTAGAGGATCCTAATTTTGGTGAAGCTTGGAAAGCTTGTAAAGAACCTGTTACTCTAGACAGGATGAAATGGCTGGATTTTATCATCTAGGATGATATGCTCTTCAGAGGGAGTCAGTTGTGAATTCCAAAAATTTCTATGAGGGAGAATCTCATCAAGGAGAAGCATAGCGGAGGATTGGCTAGACATTTTGGTAGAGATAAAACCCTTGCTTTAGTTAGTGAGAATTATTATTGGCCATACTTGCAGCAAGATGTCAAGAAGTTTGTATAGAGTTGCAAAGTATGTCAGATGGTGAAAGGAGTGAAGTAGAATACAAGGTTGTATCAGCCATTACCTATACTAGAGAAGCCTTGGGAGGATATCAGTATGGACTTTATTCTTGGTTTACCAAGGACATAATGGGGACATGATTTGATTTTTGTGGTGGTTGATAGATTTTCGAAGATGACACATTTCATTCCCTGTAAGAAGACTAATGATGCTATTCATATAGCAGAATTTTTTTTCAGAGTAGTGAGACTACATGGTTTGCCAAAGACCATAGTTTCAAATAGAGACACTAAGTTTATTGGATATTTTTGGCGTACATTGTGGAAGAAGTTCAAGATGGATTTGAAGTTCAGTTCATCGCATCATCCACAGAATGATGGACAGACAGAGGTGGTGAATAGGAGTTTGAGAAATTTGCTGAGATGTTTGGTTGGAGATAAGCCAATAGGATGGGATTTGATTTTACCATAGGTAGAATTTGCATACAATAATTTTGTCAATAGGAGCACTGGTAAATCACCATTCTAGATTATATATGGGAGTTGTCCCAAAAATGCATCAGAGTTGAGAAAGATAGATAAAGGAGAAATAAGTAGTGCTGAAGTTGAGGATTTTGTAGAACACTTGAAGAACATCCATGAAGAGGTGAGGAAGCATATTACCAAGATGAATTCATAGTATAAGACTAAAGCAGATGTGAAAAGGAGGCATAAGGAATTTCAGGTTGGAGATGAAGTCATGGTTCATTTGCGGAAGGAGTGATTTCTAGTTGGTACATATAACAAGTTGAAAATGAAGAAGTTTGGGCCATGTAAGATACTGAAGAAGCATGATTCAAGAAATGCATATGAGGTAGAATTGCCTACTGAGCTAAATATTTCACCAGTTTTTAACATTTCAAATTTGATAGAGTATCATGAGGGAGGTGTTGAAAATGAGGTTACAACAGCATAGTGGAGTATTCCAGCAACTAGTTCAGATATCAAGGAGATTGAAGACATACTAGATAGTCGTGTTAGCAGAAGTACAAGGAATAGGACATATGAAGAGTATTTGTTCAAATGGAAAGGATAACCTGTTGAAGATTCATCATGGCTAACAAAGGAGGAGGTTAACTATCTTGGTTTTCCTCTGCACACCTGAGTTGTGATGGGGTCACTTCTCAAATTACCCCGGGTGTCTGATGTAGGAGCATTCTAGGTGTAAGAGCAATCTTGCATCACCCAAAAAAAATATTTCTATTTTTTTATTCAATAAGGGCTATCTTGTGCAGAGCTTCTATTTATGGAAAATTGTTATTTTTAGTAAGTTGGTCTTACGATCATAGAATGTTTTGATTTTACGTGTGGAGGTTCATATCAGCCTGCTGGCAAAGTTTCATGGCTAGATCAGTTCTAGTTTTGAAGATATTAAAGATTTTTGGTATTGGTAGTAGGGTACAGAAACTTTGAACTCAGTTTTGAAGGCTTTAGAGGCCCCAAATGAGGTCAAAACTTTGGGTGATGGGCGCTTGCGTGAATCAAGCCTGTAGAGCACTTTGTGGCCTTTCTAAAATGGGGTTATAATAGTCAATCGGGTCAACTGGTGATGACTTATGGTCTCCGGAAGTTGGGCCACCTAAAATGGCAGAAAATAATTTTCCTTCAAAATTTTTGTTTGGGTTTCAAAAGTTATTTTGAGCTGACTTTGATGTAATAAATTGAAAAATAAAATAATTCTAAGTTTGGTCGGCCCTTAGGGCTAAATTTCTGGAACCTTCTCGAGCAGTGGAAAATGCCTATATAAAGAAGGCCCATGGTGTTGTCTAGGGCAGTTCTAGGTAGTAGATCTAGGTATTGATTCGAGGCTTAGTCCTACAGAATATTGTAAGGGAATGCCCATGTGGCTTTTCATATTATAATTCTGAAAGTTTGTAATTCCACACTTGTGGAGATAATAAGAAGCCCATTTTTTGTTCTTGCAAATTGTTGTTGTTTCTCTATTTTTGTTATGTTTTTGTGATATTAAGGGGAGCACCCTTCATCATGTTCACACAAGGAAACCTTATGCATATCATACCCCAGGTATGTGATAGCCAATGGTGGGGTAGCAGCATAGGGAACCGGCACTGGATTGAGCCTTGGAGCATGTGACACTAGGAATTGATTGTTTGCTGCAAATGGACCAGTCTTAACTATATTGACCAATGTCAATAGAATACCATAACTCCCGCCAGCTTGTGGGTCCATTTGTTGAGTAAAGGTGATGGCCTCATTGCACACCTTTTCTAGAGTGTCTATTTCATCGAGAGGTAGCTTTTTCAAGAAGATAGACTTTAGTAGATCTAAGGCATGTAAGAACACTTGTGTAGTGGATTCAATAGGTATGGTATAAGGAGTCTCAAGTTTTTGGTACATTTGATGGAGATAATGATTAAACATAGCAATCGATTCATTGGAGTCCTTCCTTGCAGAGTTGAATTGGTGATGGAGAGTTTCCAGATCTACATATAACTTGAACTAATTGAGGAACTTTATTTCAAATCTTGCCCATGTGGCAATAGATCCCCGTGGCAAGTTTAGATACCAATTATATGCAAATTCCATGAGTGTGTAGGGGAAAAGGCAACACATGATGTCTTGATGGGAAATCTCCTTATGATTGCACAATTCCTTGAATGCACAGATGTGTTCTTCCACTATCCTGGATTCTCTATGGATAAAGCATGGGTAGAATTTTTCAAGATTTTTGGGTAGCTCATGCAGCTTTCCTTGCAGGTCCAATGGGGAACTCTGAGCATTTGTGAAAAATTCCATTGGAGCTGGTGGTGGAGTAGTAGGTGGTGTAGTAATTGTTGGAAATGGAGGAAGACTCAAATGATCTAAAGAACTCTCTCCATGCTTCTTTCTGTTGCTGCGGGGTCTGCAAAACTCTGTAAGTTCAAGGAATTCCCCTTTGTTGGGTGATGATCTAAGGACTAATTCAAACCAGTCAAGTGAGAATAACCTGATGTTTTGGGGTTTCCCTTTTGAAGGCCCTCCTTCTAGTGCCACTTCTGTTGAGTGTTGTTTTTACACAAAGACAGCGGCTAGGAATTTACGTGAGCAAATTCCCCTCTTGGAAGACTGATGGAATCAATCTCAAGGTTCCTTCTAGCTAGGTCTCAACTGCTTGGATAGCTCAATGGAAGAAAAATATGAATCTATTTAATAAGGAGGCCTTTGCTGGTTCTTCTCTCAAGGGAAGCTGTAAATTTATTTTTTTAAGAAACCAAGATATCTCTCTTTTTTTAATATGATTTTCAGATTTAGGAATGAAAGCAATGCTGATTTAATTAATCTATTGAAAATAACTTATGAGGAAGGGTTAGAAAATGTAGGGTAACAAGAGATTTGAATGAAATTTGTAAAAAGAAACCTAATGGACATATGCTAGCATCACACCACCATGCGAATTAAATAACCAAGAAGATGAAGAAACCCACAAAACAATGATCAAATCATGTCACAATCTTTAGCTAAATGGATGCAATCATCAGCGAAATTGAACAAGTGTAGATGTATGATAAGCTAAAACTCATTAGATCATGAAGCCACCCTAGATGTGTGCACATGTGAGACAAGTTAATCTTCAAGCACCAAAGAATAATCTTCTCATAAATTTGTCACCACACAACAATGTAATACTAGCAAACACCAAAGTCATAGATCGTAGATTTGGAATCATTAAACAAACAATTGGCTCTTTGAAATAAAAGAATGAGCAATTCACACATTCATAAATTTCACATACATAGCAGATAAATCATAGTATGAATGAAGCACCAACTACATATATTGTATTAATAATCAAATTGACCCTCATTACATCATTTTATTATAATTTATAGAGCCATGCTCTTATTTTCGCAGCTAGGGTTTGGCTACAACTAAAACTTGAAAGTAAATCTAAACTAGAGATTGCATTAAAGAAACTACTACTAAACTTAGCTAAACTACCCTAGCACGGAATTAAACCTCATGCATTACAAAGCTTTGAATAAATTATGCAATAAATAACTCAAAAATGGAGCTGGAACTCATGCATGCACTTGATAATATTCATGTTTCTTCCCTTGATCTTTGGCTTTGGCTTCTCCACATGGACCCAATTGGAAGAGATCCCAAAATCATGCACAAATGATCCCAAAAAAGAAGCCCAGTTGACTAGAAAAAGACCTCTGAGATAACTAGATTTAACTTTTGGACATGAGAAAAAATGCCCAAATCCTAAGGGTTGGTCTGAAAAACTCAAGCTCAAAAATTGACTAAGTGTTAGGTCTTCTTCTCTAGAATTTTTAGACTTTCAGACTTGTCGGTGGCTGAAAAATCCCTAGGGCCAAAATGTCAAAAATCAAGCTCTGCAAAAAAGGCTAAGTGTCAAAACTGTATTTTCTGTACATAAAATTTGGTTGGACTTGGACTGGATGCTCACTAGGTGGGGAGCACTTATGGATGTGCTTTCCTAAATCTATCTACAATCTCTCGCACTTCTTCAAAGTTAGACACCTTAATCCCTTGAAGGACTTCTTTTTGCCTATCTCGAAAGGCGATCAACCCTTCTGTAAAATTCTTTATTTCCTCTTCTCGAGATAGCATTTTGTGGATCTCCTCCTTCTGGTAGAACATTTGTTGGAGGTCCTCTTTGGTTCTATCTCCCTAGAATACATCCAAGTACTAATTGACAATGGTATTCACTAAATGCATTATCTTCTCATCTTCTTCATTGTGCAAAGCTAGGTCCAAGACTTCAAAAAACTTATGTAACTCTTCCATGAAAAGCAAACTATTGTCTCTTCTTTTGTCCATTCTCTTCAAAACCTTTTAAAAAATAGACACTGTAGTTTCTATCTCCTCGATCCATTCATCAAAATTATCCAATTCTGCCCCTTCATATACCTTTACCAGGACTTGGAAGCACTGCTTCCTTATTATTGTCAGCTGATCAAGCACCTTCTACCAATTTAGGATTGTCTCCTCCACACCATTTTCTTTGCTCATGATCCATAATAAAGAGGTTATTCCTACCAAAATTCTTTGAAGGGGCCTAAGAATCCTTCTAAGGGATAAAATGGTGAATTTCTCAAAATCCAGCTTCCAATCAGCACATGCCTATACAAAAGAATGTGGTCTGTATCAATTTCCCCCCTTTTCTCCAAAATTTCCTGTAATGAGGCCTTTGAGTTATTAGGGTCAATGGGACCCACTGTCTTCAAAATGAATTGCTTCATGGCTTCATTCTACTCTATGAGAGTTTTTATCCTTTCTTCATCCTTATCCATAAAGTCTAGAGCATGCTTCAATCCTAGAGTAGCCAAGGTTTTCCTACCTTCTCTAGTTGGCTCTCCCAAGTCTACCTCCTCCAACACATAGTCATCAAGAGTAATCTCACTTTTACTAACATCCATTGTGGGAATAGCCACCCATGCCTTCCATCTACCCGGTTGGTCTTTTTTTACATAAGACAATGTTCTTGATTGGGTGATTGATGTTTTTTGGTGAAAGGCTTGCCCTAGCATGATCATATCAACCTCATCATCTCTGTACACTCTAACCCTTGGCTATATTTCCTTGGTGAACTAAGTGGGTGTGGAGAAAGCATTCAATGGCTCATACAGAGCAGCTAGTGTGGAAGAAGTTATTGGGTGCTCTATTTCCCTCTCCTCTTGACTCTCTTGTTCCTTTTCTATTTCCTATTCATCTCCTATATTCTACTCACCTTCTCCCTGTGTCTGCTCCTCTTCATCAGTTGTCTGTTGTTCATCAGCTATGTGTTCCTCTGTATCTATTTGTTTCTTTTCTTCCTCAATGTGTGGCTTCTCTTTAGCCTGTGACTCTCCTTGATTAGTGGGCTCTTCTGATCCTACATGCTCTTCCTCCACTTTCTCTTCATCAGCTTCCTTTTTATCCTTCTTGGGCTCCTAAGAGCTTGGTGGCACTAGAAATGTTAGGACATTTGGAGGATTGGGAGCAACAAAAGAAGTGGGTGAAGGTATTTGAGGTGGATTTGGTGAGGGAACATGGGATGATGAAGGTTGTTGGGGTAGTGGAGTGGTCGATACTAGAGGGGAAAGTGTAGTGGTAGGTGATGTTTGATGCAGAAGTGGAGGTGGAGTTGGACTAACAAAAGGTGGAGGTGGAACAAGGGGAACTTGGGAAACCAATGGAACTTGTTCAACCATTTCTTGCAGTTACAACCTCCTCAAAAGTAATAGCATCTTTACCTTGCTCATTTGTTTCCATTTGAACTTCAGTTGTCCCCTCTACATCTGGTCCCTGAGACTCTTGCAATCCTTGGGGAGCTCTTCCTTTCTTCTTACCATGGGGCCTGGTAAATGGCATTGGAACATAGTCAAAAGATACTGACTATCCTAGGTCTAGAGCCTGCTACTCAGATTCTATGAAACTATGAAGTCCTTCAAAATCTCTAATGTCAAACTCATCATCTCCAAGGGCATCTAGATTTACTGGTTCTTCTTGAGTAGCCCCTTCAACATCCTCTACATCATCCATTACTCTCCTCCTTTTGATTAACCTTGTGGACCTTTTCCTTCTACTAAGAGGGATGTTATCTTGTTCTTCCTCATCATCTTCCTCTAGGATATCCATCTACATAGGTGTGGATCCTTTCTTCCTCTTGTATACATTCCCATTGATTATTCTAACCAGCTTGGGTCCTACAATCTTGAACTTTGTTTTCTTTGTCATTCCTAGAGAGTCAAGGCTGCTGGATGAAGGCATGTCCGGTGGTGCAATGCTCCCTATCATCCTAGTCTTTACCTTCTTAGAGTGAGTAACTAGGCCATAAGTAGTCAAACATTCATGTCTATATACTGTCTCTAGTTTGAGAGGAGCAGCCTTTTTAAATTGAGGCTTTAGAACCTTCTCACCTTGCCTCTTTTTCTCTTTTTAAGGTTGCTCTAGCAATTGTTTCATCGACACTAGTTTCATTTGGTATGGATGGGTGATCCATGCTTTGGTCATCCTAACCACGTGCCATACTTTGAATTCAATATCATCATTTTCATCTTTGTCCACTTCTGCATTTAGCATGGCCCTCGTATACACCTTATCTATGTTATAAATAGAATCCAAAATATCATCAGAGTCAACATCCCTTGCCTTCTATGGAATCCTCAATGAGAGAGTGGTCTATGCTAGTTCTCGAATCATCCAGAAATTGTCATGGATCCTAGCCTCATATTCATCTACATATTTTTCCCAATGATCCTCCACATGTAGGTTTTGGACATAGTCCCTTCCCATTATATGGTTGTAAGTACCAATGGGATCAAAATGAGGGCTAACCAAATTATAGGTTGGCAATGGGAACTCATCCCATTTCCAAGTTAGAGATTTGTAGACCTTCATGTGTGGCATGCAGTGAGGGCTGATAGATATGGGAAAATCCCAGCAATGATTCTTCTTATGCTTGATGTGTTCATGTGCATTAGATAGTTGTCTTGCTATCTCTAGGAGAACTACCTTGTCAGAAGGATATCTTGGTAACTTCTTTGGTGCCAAGGTGCTTCTTGCTACCTGAATGTAAGTGAAAGTCTAGAACTAGATATAGAATGCCCCAAGGGCTTTTACCTTTTCTATTGCTTCAACAGATAGTCTCTTGGCATAATCTCCCTCAATGGAGCATATGATGGAAAAAACAAAAGCATCATTAACAATTATGAAATCTGGGTTGTTATGTGTATAAAAATATTTCCTCACCAATTGAGGATACAAATTGAATGGCCAGGTGTTTTGTTCTCCCATTATCCCAAATTTAATCAACCCCAGATAGTCCACCATGGCAGCTAGCAAATACAAGACATAAGATGTCATGTAGAAGTGAGGATCTATTTTTACTCGGATCAACTGCTCATCAAGATTGTCACTAAGAATGGAGGCCCAATCAAACCTCGCTTGCCTTTCCCTTATCTTCTGGATGAGAAGGATCATCCATGGCTCTAATTGATAAGACTTTGCTAGCTCGTACACCCTACTAATCATTTTTATTGCAGCTTGGATGTCTTCTTGCATATATCCCCTTCTCATGTCAATCCTGTCCAGTTTGTTCTTTGGTAGGGGCTGCATCAGGTACTCATTGTTCACTATGTTGTGAGTCCATTATACATCTTTACTATAGTACACTATCCCTTTGTTGATATAGAAACATTAAAACTTGTCCACTCCTTTAGGCAAGTGGAAGACATCTTCATGTTATCTGGCCTCGGGTCTAGGACTACATTTCCAGCAATATTTTTCACCATGCACTCATCGAGTACATAGTGGCTAGCCAATGTGTTGATCAAGTTTGCTGATAGGATAGAGACTGGGTGAGCCGCTGCGTTCACCAGAGAATAATATACCAGGGAGGTGCAGTCTTCTGATTGCCCCACCAGTTGAGCACATTTGGTCAAGTAGTCATTCTAGCTCACATTCTTGATCTCCGTGTTTGTTATGTCCACATGCAAGTTGGTCACCTTGGAAGGTGGATGGTACCCCTTGAATTGATACTTCATTTCTAGTGATGCTACTTCCTTCTCAGCTATATCTCAAATATGATGAATGTGAGGATGACCAGTGAAGATAGGAGACCAAAATGAAGAAAAGGCAACAAGTGGCATGTGAAACAAGCTAGAGGCAAAAGAGAGCACAAAAGTGACAAGAAAAAACCCACATGTGCCTTATATAGGAAAATGTTGACGACTAATGTAAGCACCCCAGTCAGTTGACCTTTCGACCTTTTCAAGGGTGTCAGACCTCCAAAAGGTCAAAAGATCTGAAAGGCCAACTCCCCTTCAGGAGTTAGACCTCCTAAACCTAGGTCCTCTAACAAGTCTGAAAAATCTACTAGGGTCAGGAAACTCCTAAGGAAACACTCCAACCCCTCCAGCTCTTTCGACTTTTCAAATTTTTGGACTTCTGAAAGTGTGAAAGAGCCGAAAAGCCTAGAAAAAATAGACAACAGAAAAAACATGACAAACACAAAGGGCAACAAGCAAAACCAAAAAAAAGTAGAAGGGGGGGGCCCTAAGGCCAAAAGGCTGAAAGAGGAGCATGGTTGTGGGACCACAACAAGTACCATGATTCAAATGAAGAAACGACAGCGTAGAATGATTATCCTAAGAAACAAACAGAAGAAGTGGAACATTTTGGAGCAAAGAATTGGAAGAAGTATAAGAGGAAAATAGTATATGGAATATCTGGTAAAGTGGAAGAATAGACCAATTGAAGATAGTTCATGGATTTCATAGTCTGAGTTGGATGCATCTCAGATCATACCTGCTGAATGATTTGGAGAATCATTTTTAATTAACCCCAAGTGTCTAACATAGGAGCATCTCAAGTCCTTGGAAATCATGTGTCACCAAAAACATATTTGAAGTTTTTTTTGTGTTGCTCGGTTCTTGTTTTGACCGAGTTGGTTCGTTGTTGCTTAGTTTCCTTTGTTGACCAAGTTGGTCAGTTATCTCTTTCGTGCTCAGTTATTTCCCTGGCACTCGACGATGCTTGTCTGGCACTTGGTTTCCCTTGCTTGCTGAGTTATTTATTTGGATTTATGTTGAGGCCAACTTGTGCATTTATTTTACTACACATAATTAATGTTGGTATCCATATTCAGAAGCGTGTGGACCTAGATCTAGTTGTCCCTTCCATTGATTATGGATCTGAAGGTTGACTTGGCTCAGTGGCATCTTGTATAAATGTAGTTGGCTGGTTAGAATTTAGGGAGTTAGTTTGATAGAAGATAGCATAATTAGATATTATTGGCAGATCTTCCCATGTTGGAGGACTTCTTTACTTGATTGTAAAATCTGGCCTAAACCGGGAAGGCCTTACAACCTAGCATGTATGAATCAAATTGAAGATAATATATGAAATTTTATGCATTCTCTCTCTCACTGTTGTGTGTTGTTTCTTCTGCATGTTCTACAAGGTGGATCTAGTTAGGGTGTTCCTTTGGCCCCTCTCCCCATCCCCCCTTGCATTAGTCCTTCATAGGAGATGAGGTTACAAAATTTTTAGAGAGTATTTGAAACTTGAGAAAGATTTTTAGGGAGATGAATAACACCTCTATAGCCTTGATACCAAAGAAATTGAATGTTGAAAATTTTGATGATTTTAGACCTATTTCATTATGTAATACCATTTATAAACTACTAACTAAGACTTTGTTTAATAGAATTAAGAGATTACTTCCAAAACTAATTGTTGATGAACAAACCGGCTTCATCCCTAGAAGGTCAATATTACATGGGGTAATTATTGCCCAAGAAGTCATAAATTCATCTCAATAGAACCACAAACCTTGTATTCTTATTAAATTGGATATCAAAAAAGCCTATGAAAAATTTGACTAGAGGTTTTTATCTTTTCAAAACAATGGATACATCTTATTTTTTAATGTATTTCCTGTCCAAGGATTTTCATATTAGTAAATGAATCCCTTGAATGTTTCTACAATATTTTGAGAGGACTTCTTGAAGGGGACCCACTATCCACCTTTCTTTTCATTATTATGGTGGAAGCCCTAGGTAGATCTCTAATAAGCACAAGGAGAGGTGAATTGAGAGGAGTTAAGATCACTAGCAAGTTATAGTTATTTAACCACCAATAGTTTGTGGTTGATAGAATGCTATATGGTGAAGCTAATATTAATGAGTCCAAAAATATAAAAAGGATATTGGATTCTTACTCAAAAGCCTTGGGGCAGTACATTAATAAAGATAAATTATAAATTTTCTTTTTTAATTCAAAGAGGGACTTTGAGGATGAAATTTGTAGGATTTTGGACTTTAAAAAGGTGAGCTTCCATGTAAATATATTGGGATAAATCTAGATAAGGGGTTTAGATCAACCAAACTATGGGATAATGCATTGTCTAAATTAGATAATCGAGTTGAATCATAGAAAGGGAAGTGGTTGTCTTCAACTAGAAAGGTTACTATGATTAAATCGATTCTTTTAGGAATCCTGATCTATCAGATGACATGTTATAGTTTGCCAGTTGGTATCAAGAATAAATTAATTAATAAATTAAGAAATCTTTTTGGAAAGGATTATATGAGAAGGCTAGAATTTCATTAATAGCTTGGAATCAGATATGTAACCCTAAGGATGAGGGTAGCATCAACATAAAAATTATTAAGGAGAAAAATATTGCACTTGGAGCCAAATTGGTATGGAAAATGTATAAGGACCCATAGCTAAAATGGGTGAATATTCTTAGGCATAAGTATCTTGATGGTAATGATCCTTTAAGTATATTTAGGTATGATACCCCCTACCAGCTCAAGGGTATGAAATTTCATACAAGAATGTAGGGAGTTGATTACAAATTGAATTTCATGGGATATTGGGGATAGTGGATCTTATCTATTTTGGGAAGATTCGTGGGATGGATATCCTACTCTTTAAACCGTTATAGAATACAATTAGTGTATTGAAATTCTCAAATGTTGTAGGAGTGTTTATGTTTAGGACTATATGGATTTCCCTAATGGTAACCCATCCTTAGGGTGGAAATGGAAATCTACGAAAGGTTTAGAAGTTCTTAAAGAGTTCCTAATAAGGTTAAAGGAAATTTTGAAGGAAAGGAAAATATCTCATAGTAATGATAAGGATAGAATTGTTTGGGAAAACGAGAATCAAAGTAAGGTTACATGTACCAATCACAGAAATATCAAGGTGCCAAGATGGATCTTCCAATCAATTTATGTTGGGATAAGAATTGTATGCCTAAAGATGGTATGTTTGCATGGATAGCTCTTTATAAGAGAATCCTTACTACTAAATGGTTTATGAAAATAGAATACCAAGGCCCATCTCATTGTGCCTTATGTGAGAAAATTCAGGAGTCAATGGATCACATCCTAATGAGTTGTGAGTACACTAACAAATGTTGGATGTGGCTTATGAATAAGTTGAGTTGGAAAATTTCTCTTCTTGACAAAGTATTAAGTCCCTTTCAAAGTTGGCCTAGAAGGATGGGAAATTATCTATATAGTAATATACAGACTATAGCCCCATCCCTTCTAATCTAGGAAGTGTGGAAAGAATGTAATAGAAGAATATTTAAAGGGAAGAGTATGTTTCTAGATCAAGTGATGAATAAAATAGAGGCAAGTATTTTTTAAGTGGTTAACAAAAAAAATATGAAAGGAAGTAAAGGGAAAAATTTATCATTTTGGGATGATGGTATTAGGAAAAAATGGAATGGTTTGAAAATACCTCCTTTCATTAGAGATGATGAAAAAGGAGTTGTTCAAAAAAGGAAGGAATGGAAATGAAAGGCACCCCAAAGGGGTTGGTATAAGATAATTTTTTATGGTGCCTCTAGGGGAAACCTTGGAACTACAAGGACTAGATGTTGCATTCACATCTGGAAAGGAAAAATGATTTTTAACCTAGCTAAGTGTATTATAAAAACATCGAATAAATTTTTTGAATTTACAGCCTTAACAGAAGGTTTACTACTATGAAAAAAAATTCATATAGAGAACTCAAAGATTGAAGGTGAATTAAAAATTACAATTAATGCCATTAGGAGTGCTTCAACCTCAAATTGGAATCTGAATGGACTAATTATTAAAAGGATAGTAGAGATCCTTAAAATATTTGAATATTTTATGATTAATCATATCTATAGGGAATTTAATGGAGTGGTAGATAACTTAGCTAGTCAAGGTGTAAGAATAACTAAGAGGGGGGGTGAATCAGTTAGATTAGTTATCCTATAGTCCCAAACTCCCATATGTACCTTACAAAACAATTTCAATAATTTATGCAGCTCAGTAACTTAAAATATCAATCTGTCTATTTACTTTATCGAATACCAGTAATTATCCAAACACTGATTACCAACTAAATCAACTATGTAGTATGTAAAGTATGATAAAAAAAATCATAACAAAAAACACATAACACAATGATTTAATGTGGAAACTGTGCTAAGGGAAAAACTACCTGGGACCGATAACCTAAAATAATTCATTCTTCTGAAGTGAGCTCGGTAAAGAGCCAACCCTATTAAAGGTTACAATGCACATTGTTAGGTGTGACCTGGTTAGAGGATTTATCAATAACAATTAACTTTTGACCAACATTCACTATGGGGTCAACAAGATAACACTTTACATTCAAGGAATGTCATAGGAGAGTACAATAAGACTATTAATTCCACTCAGTTAAGAGATTTTTTGAATCAATTGTTAAACTAATACAGTACTAATTTGATTCAAACACAACTCAATTGCAAATATTCAAATCTATGTTATGCTCATAAAATCCTCTGATCATTAATCAATTCACTTCCTCAATATTTCTCAACTTACTTCACTCGGTAAATAGTTCTTTGATGCTCAGTAATGTCTGCAGCATGGTTCTTTCTGTAACTAGTTTGATCAGGAACGCATGAATAAAATCTTCACATGAAATCTTTGTAGTCTCCTTTTTCTCCAGCATGTTTCAACAATGAAACTCATATCTCTTAAATAGACAAGTAAACCATTTTCATATCAGCCATCAGATTTTTCCCCATAATCTCCTTCATCCATTTTGCCACTTAAACATTCCTCAGCAGATGTGTCCTTAACACATTTCAATTTCATCCTTTAGATCATCTCTAAATTATGTCAGTCCTAAATCTCATAACTAACTTCATCCTTTACCTCAAAATCATAACAATATCCAGTTGATCAATTCCAGTTGGTTGTTCTTAGCATTTAATATTTTCATCCATACTCAATTAATACTGAAATGTGTCAGTGATAACTATTAGGAATAGGGAATACTAAGAGGGGGGGTGAATCAGTATTCTACACTTTTACTTTTGCCCAATTATGGATATAGAAAATTAACTTGATGCTTGCAAAACAAAGTAAACTAAATAACATGCGAAGAAATAAAGAAAATGAACTCATAACACCATGTTTTTTCTCAAGGAAACCCTAGCCAAGGGAAAACCCTAGTGAGGATGTTACCCACAAGTGATCCACTAATCAAAAGTATCTTGTTAAGGATGTTGACCCTATTAGGAGTCTATTACATACATATAGTGTCTTTGTCCTGATTAAAGGACTCTAGGCCTTGTTAGAAGCCTCAAACCTGCTAAGAGTTGGTATACAAAATAGAATGATTACAAGATGATCTCACTGCCCAAACATGTAATGTATAGTGATATCTATTTACAAAAAAGATAAGGTACTCAACCTTTTACTATTGTCAATTAGCTTTCCTATTCTAATTTAACTTTCTAGCTTCTTCATTTTCATATACAAAGTCTTCTTTCTTTTCTTTTTACAACATGTACCTTTTCATCATATCATTACAATATCTTATCAAATCGAGCGTATGTCTTCACATTACATATTTCTTACATTTATACAAGCTATTAAGAATAATAACTTTATAGTCAGCTTAATAAAGAATAAACTCAAAACTAACTTATGCTATCCAAGAGTTAACATCTAGGATGCTTTCCCTTGTATGGTTAAGTCATTATTTTGATAAACAAAATAATCCCTTAACTATTTTACTTTTTCTATCTTTTTACTCTACTTAGTTGGCTCTAACTTTGTTTCGGTAAATATGTAATAAATTCTTCCATACATGTCATACAGACTTGCGCTTCCAGATGTGTCTTTTTCATACATATAATTATCCATGTTCAAGTGTGCATGCACTGAACCCACTTCTATCAACATCGCTATCCAAAATTGTCTCTGGTTAGACTAGAAAATACTGCTTATACTTAGACAATTTTACTTGTGCTCTATCATAAATGTTTTATGCCATAGTGCGGTCTCCATATTTATTATATGTTTCCATAATGACAACAACTTGACATCTAACTCAGCCAAATTGCCAACAATTTCCCCCTTTGTCATTGGTGGCAACATATGAGAAAATTGGCTAAGTCATACAAAACTTCAAAATTGTGACCATAACACAAAAGTTCTTTAGTACTTATATCTCCAAATATCTATAAAATATCTATACTCCCCCTAGGAGTATACCTCCATACAAAATATACAATAGTGTCTATGCCATTCACAATTTTCTTCTATTACTCCCCCTTTGACAACAATGACAAGAAAAGGGTGCCAAAACTATTTCAACAAAAAATGTTTACCTTGGATTCAAGATTGCAAAGCCAGTAGGCTTGCAACACAATTTGCAAAATTTACCTTTATGCTCTCTAACTCTTTCTCCCATGATTTCTTAATAGTGTCTGAAACACTAAGAAGTGTAGATAAACCATAAGATGCTATTTCACATGCCTTAAGGTTAGCATAGTGAAATTTCGCATAGGATGTCTTAGAGGTAAGACATTCTTCCAACTGACATTCAAGAATACTAATCTTAATTGAAATATGCTCTCTTAATAGAGAAATTTTTTTTAGTTTCTTTTCCTTTTCATCGCTTAGAATCCTTATATCATCATACAATTTACTTATTCTTTTCTCAACATCAGATATCTTCACATTCAGACTTGCTAAGAGATTTGTTGTTGTCTGAATTTCGACCTCTTTTGCTTTCATCTTATCTACTATTTTTGATATAAGATCTTCAGATTTTGTACATTGTTTATATAGAGATTTACCTTTCTCCAAGCTTCCTCTTAGTTCTTTTATGCAAATATCCAGATTATCAATATCATTTCTAATGTTCTGACATATCTCCTAAAATATTTTTGCTTCATAGGATGCTTATGCTTTTACTGTAGCCATGTCTGATAAATTTGTGAATTCACTATCAAATGCTATCACAAATTCCTTTTCTTTGACTTGTGGATCTGCCTCATTGATCTGATTGGATATAACATTCTGTAATTTTTATGTTACTTCAATCAGTGATCCTTCAAGAATTTTAACTTTCTTGTTCTTTCCAATGATTTTATTTAGAGATGAGATCAATTCTATTTGATCATCATCATCAACTTCCTGTCCAAGAATAGGAAAAATGGATTTAGTTTGTGGCTTCTTTGCTACTACCTTGGATGTAAGACTAATTTTTTCTTGTTCTTATGTTCCTTCATGTCTTGTTACCTCTATTTCAACTTGTGTTTCTTCTTGATTCTATTATGCTTCTTGTTGTTGTTGTTTGATTTCCTTTTCTTCCTCATTCACTATCATATCTTGTTGTTCCATAGCCGAATTGTCAACAATATCCTCAAGATTACTGAATAGGTTATCCTCACTGTCCAAAGTGATATTAGTTCCTTCCACATTCATTGATTCAACTTCAATGTTTATTGATGGTTGCGGTGATGGTGTAGGACTTTTCTATTCCTCAACTTTCAATCCTTGATCTGGTGCACTTGTGTGCTCACTAGGGCCTGAGGTCATTACCTTTATAACTACCTATTCAGTTTCCTTGTTAACTTCCTCATAGTTTCCTCCCATTATCAAGATGTTTCTCCTCTTCATTCTCAAATGATTATTAAGATCTTTCAAAATTTCTTTGAAATGATCTTCATCTTTGATGTCATAGAGCTTCCTTACATAGTTTTCTCTTATGTTTCTATCTTCTTCTACTTCTCTTTTCTTTCTATTCACTAGCTTTTCATACAATTCATCAAGGATCTTTCCTTGAATACTATCAAACTTCTTATCAGCACAAATCATATGCCTGACAACTACATTTTCTAAGTTCAACTTCTCAAAATAGTTGTACATCTCATAGTATTTGTTCATCTTAGAGAAATCTCCTTCATTAATGATTAGGGCATTTACTTTCTCTATCTTTGGTTTCCATATCTTCTTGTTTCATCTATTTTCTTCATCATCTTTTACTTCAGATACCTTCCTTTGCACTGGGGTAAATATTGTTTTCTATCTCTTTCCTGGCCCACTTGCCATTTCTTTTACT
This sequence comes from Chamaecyparis obtusa, assembly GCA_027943335.1. Lineage (NCBI taxonomy): Eukaryota > Viridiplantae > Streptophyta > Pinopsida > Cupressales > Cupressaceae > Chamaecyparis > Chamaecyparis obtusa. Next base: position 168,537 of record BSBK01008963.1, read on the forward strand.
CTTTTAGCTGGTGGAGTGGTGGATGTTCTAGTTGATTTCCTTGTTTCTTGTACCTCTTCAACTTTTACCACTTTTTGAATATCTTCAGTCTAATATACAACTGATGAAAGGGGTGGAATAGACAAAACTTCTTTTTTTCCAATGTCTCTTATTGTTGCTGAAGTCTGCTTCGCAGCTAGGAATTCATGTTCTGTCATTCCAGTATCCTTAAGAATTTTCTTAATGGTGCTCTCAACTTTCTTTTTGGCCAATTTCTCTTCATGCAAAGACTTTGTGGAGTTAAAGTTCTCCACATAGGTTCCAAATTTAGAGCTATTCACATCCGGCTTTCTCTTAAGCAATCTATTCACATACTCTTCTGCTTCAATTTCTAAAACTTCATGTCCAAGAGGATCAATAAACTCAACTCTTGGTTCAACTGCTTCCATGAAGGTAAAATCAGTGTCAACCATAAAACATATTTCATTTTTATACTTCTCTACAATAGCTTGTGGAATCCTTGACCTTTTCTTCATTTGATTTTGAAATGTTTTGATTACCAAGGTTGTGCTCTCATTAACCTTGTCAATAGGGTGTCTCAAATACACCTTGTTGATTATGTCTATAGTTGTCCTATTATTATTCCAATCATCTCCAATAGTGTATGGAAGTCTTCTTAATAAATGAAAAAACATGTATGTAATCAGAGAAGAGAATCTAAACTGAGTTCTCGGTTTTCTTTATCTTCTCAAGGTTCTCAAACAACTGAATTCTTAAGATTTCACACATATCTACTTTAACTTTATCAATGCATATCAAATATGCTACATGAACCATTCCAAATGCCATATCATCTTCTCTAGAGTTTGCACAAAACTTGGATGTTAAGATCTTGCAAAAAAATCTAACATCATCTTGTAATATCTTGCTGATTACTATCCCTCTACCATTATAGGATGACTTGGTGTTGTCCAATATAGTCTTCTTCACATTTTTCTCATTAAAGGGTATGAATTCATTTTTAGACAAACCGCTTACCTCATGAATTAGGTCTACGGTGATATCTATCACTCTGTCATCTAGCCAAAACTTCACATTGTGAATTATGCTTAAAATGATTTTAGTACATTCATCGTCAACAAATTCATAGTGCAGTGAATACTTTACAATTTCATTATCATTTACATGTTCAAATCCTTCTTTTAATGACATCCTAATTTTATAGTTTCTCATATTCCTTAGTCATGTTACTCTCACTTAGGGTTTCAAATTTGGAACTTAAATAACCTCTTACATCTTCCAAATGTAAAACTTCATCTAGTACGAATGATAAAGCAAGACTAGGGTCTTCTTCCAAGGGTTCTACTAGTTGCCTTTTAACTCTAGGTCTAGTAGTATCCCTTAGATGATGAATAAGTGATACATCCATGAATTCTTCAAAATATTTTAACTTCTTGATAGAATTGCTCAGTAAAATACCTCAATTTCATGATTTAGGGTTTTGCGTAGATCCGTCACGAAATTCTTTACCAAATCTTGCAAACTGATCTCAATCACCACTGCATTGATCTTCTTATCACTTGTAGTCACTTGAATGATCAATTAATACTGATCATAACCTTTTAACCTTTCAATCTTTCAAGATTCTAACATCACATTCAATTCTTTTTCTGCTTCTTTCCAAAAAGTTGTTCCTATTTTCCTGTAAAACTTCAAACTTCTCGCGAACTTGCATACATTCATATTAGCTCATGTGCTCTTAACCATAGAATAAATACATCACATACTACCTTACATTAACTGTGCAAGACTCAATTCATTCTATACTAATTTCTACTTTATCTTAAGTTCCTACTCTAATGCATTCTTTATGAATTAAGTGCTTTGAGATGGGTTAGGAAGTGTTTCACACATACTATCAGATACTTCACCTATTTGATTACCTTGTGTACTAAGGGTGTCTCCTTGATCTGTGGCTTTCAAAAATTTCATTTCTTTTAAATTACTACAACATCCTTTTTTACTGTTGCTTGCATTCTCATTTATTTTTGTATAGTTTCTAGGATTAGGGTTTCTCATGTTGTTCATTCTATAAAATCTTGTTGTGTGCCCAAATTTGTTACATATCTAGCAAACTATTCTATTGTTTCCATATATCGGTCCTGTCTAATTGATCTGTGATCTGTAATTCCTAGCAATGTGTCCAATCTTGTTGCATCTATAACACACAACTCCACTTCTTCTGTTCATATTTTCAGTAGGTCTCTTATCTGCATGGTTAGTATCTCTAAACATTCTACTACTATTATTATCATTAGATCTAGGATTCTTACAATCAATAGCTCTATGTCCAAAACCATGACAATTATAACAATAACCATTGAGAGGTTTGAATTTATTACCTATGCAATCTTTCTTCATATGACCAAAAGTATTACATGCAAAACATCTACATTTGAATTCTATTTGATTATCTTTAGGTGGTTCATCTTCTTTAGGTGGATTAGGTATGTCTTCAGATTTGTTAGCTTCATCTAGTTTCTTTTCATCTTTGTTCTCAGAGACTTTCAGATCTGGTTCCTTTCTTTCTTCACTTATCTTAGATGAGTTAAATCCAAGACCAGTTTTATCATAAAATGGCTTCTGATAAGACATTTGTTCATCAATCTTTTCACTAGTGGAATATAGTTTCTCAAGATGTTGTTTAGACTGTGCCAATTCTCCTTTAACAATTGTGTTGTACTTCTCAAGTTTAGATGTCACTTTACAAAGTTTAGACTTTAGATCTTCATTTTTAGATTTCATATTTAACTCAGTCTTGTTGTTTCCATCTTTCAAACTTAACTTCAGATCTACAATCTTTAATTCATGTTTAAGGATATCATTTTTTTCTTCAGATTTGAATTTACATCACAATCTTCGATTTGTATAGTAGGTTCTTCCTTTGATTTTAGTTCTTCCACTTTCTCTTTTAGCTTCTCAATGAATTTATTTGCATCATTAAGTTTCCATTTTAGAGTATCTCTTTCTTCAGTAAGAATATCAATATGTTCAATATCTTCTTCAATATTCTTCTATAATTGATCCATATCCATAGAGATCTTACTCAAGCTGCTAGGATTTCTTTGAATAACTTTCTTCTGAGTAAATAAGCTCTGATACAAATTTTTAGAAATAGGGAACACTAAGATGGGGGGTGAATCAATATTCTACAAACTTTTACTTTTTCCCAATTATGGATATATTAAATTAACCTGATGCTTGCAAAAAAAAGTAAACTAAATAACATGCAAAGCAATAAATCAAATGAACTCATAACACCATGTTTGTTCTTGAGAAAACCCTGGCCAAGGGAAAACCCTAGTGGGGATGATAGCCACAAGTGATCCACTAATCAAAAGTATCATGTTGAGGATGTTGACCCTGTTAGGAGTCTATTACATACATATAGTGTCTCTGTCCTGATTAAAGGACTCTAGGCCTTGTTAGAAGCATCAACCCTGCTAAAATTTGGTATACAAAATAGAACAATTACAAGATTAGCTCACTACCCAAACATGTAATGCATAATGATATCTATTTACAAAAAAGCTAAGGTACTCAACCATTTACTATTGGTGATTAGCTTTCCTATTTTGGTTTAGCTTTCTGGCTTCTTCGCTTTCATATACAAAGTCTTCTTTCTTTTCTTTTTACAACATGTATCTTTGCATCATATCATTACAATATCTTATCACATTGAGCATATGTCTTCGCATTACATATTTCTTATATTTAAACAAGTTATTAAGAATAATAACTTTACAATCGGCTTAACAAAGCATAAACTCTAAAATAACTTATGCTACCCAATAGTTAACATTTAGGATGTCATCTCTTGTATGGTTAAGCCATTATTTTGATAAAAAAAGTAATCCCTTAACTATTTTACTTGTTCTATCTTCTTACTCTGCTCAGTTGGCTCTAACTCTGTTTCGATAAATCTGTAATAACTTCTTCCGTACATGTCGTACAGACTTGCACTTTCAAATGTGTCTTTTTCATACATAGAATTATCCATGTTCAAGTGCACATGCACTGAACCTACTTCTATCAACATCGCTATCCAAAACTATCTCTAGTTAGATTGGAAAATATTGCTTATACTTAGACAATTTTACTTGCGCTCTATCATAAATGCTTTCTGCAATAGTGTGATCTCCATATTGATTATATGTTTCCATAATGACAACAACTTGACATCTAACTCAGCCAATTTTCCAACAATAACTAACTCAATTATTACTGTCACTTGGTATACACTACATTGGCTCGATGTATATAGAAGTCTTTAATTATCGACCACATTAACTTGTTCAATTCAAATCTCTTCTTCATAATAGATTAATGTAACATGCTCAAGTCAACAATACAAAGCCATAGACTCATCAATAAGTTACCCAATGTTTACCTTATCCTTATCTATCATATCCATCTTTTCCTTATGTAGATATCTTAGTTCTTCATCTTTTCTTCCTCAACAGATGTTCAGGTGTTTGTAACTATCATGATAAGTATTATCAAAACTAGTTGACATCAATGACAACATATTGACTAATTTAATCATCTTACATATCACTTCAGTAGCTTGGTGATCTCTAATCATCATTCCTTTAGTTCATCTAGATATTCAATCAGTTGTAGATCATCAATCTCTCCCTTTGGCATTGATGGCAACACAAGCAATATGAAAATATGCCAAACACATACCAAACATGTACTCTACAACTATGTAAGTAAATGTTGTATCTCATTAAGCTCTCCCTAGCTTGATATTTAATATGTTTAATCACTACAAAACAAAAACAACATTCCATGAAGACTCTCCCTGCGGATTTGATCTTTTTAATTCTCAGATTCTTTCTCCCATATATGTTCTCAACAACAGATATTTCAGTATGAAGTCTCTCTCCATTTTTTTGTTCTCACTAACTAATTTTTCATATGCATTCTCTCTCCCTTTGACCAAAATGCCAAAGAAAATAAACATCTCTTCAGCAGCCAAGTAATTCTTTGTTTTTTGGTCCAGATCAAGTACCTTCATGTATTGATAAACAAATTCCTATTCCAACTTTTGCAATCTTTCACAACCTTAGAAAAACTAAAGTGTAAGCTATGTGCATCAACATGAATTATTTTATGATAACATATAGGTTGATGCAACCTCCTGATCACCTTAGTGATTGATAGATAGGGGACATACCCCTAGTCTAGTCCTCAAATATTCAAATGTGTCCTTCAGTAAGGGTTTGGTAAAAATATCAACAAGTTGTTCTTTAGATGTTACAAATTCTAGTTTCACTTGGCTCTCTTGAACTTGTTCCCTTAAGTACTTAATAGATATATGCTTTGTTTTTTAATGCATCATGAGATTGTTGGAAATATTTATAGGACTAGTTTAATCACAATATATAATCACCCGGTCAGTGATTACCTCATTAATTCCTTCCAACACTTGTTTTATCCAAGCAATATTTGAACAATTTGTAGCAGTAACAACATACTCTGCTTCAACCATAAACTAAGAAATGCATACTTTTTTCTTGCTTATCCAAGTCACAAGCCTTTCTCCTAAAAATAATGCTCCACTAGTTGTGCTCTTTCAGTCATCAATGTTTCTAGCCCAATCTGCATCAGTATAAACTCAGAGTTCAAATTTTCCTTCAATTGTGTACCATGAACCATATTGTTTTGTCTTCTTCAAGCATCTCAAAATTCTTTTAACAGCAACCATATACATGAATCTTTAGGATTGATAGAAAATCTTGCCACAATCCCAACTGAATGTGTGATATCAGGCCTACTATGTACCAGATACATCAGTTTTCCAATCATAGATTTGTACAGTGTCTGATTTACTTCTGTAGATTCATCATCCTTTGTGAACTTACATCCAGTTATCATCAATATTCCTACCAGTTTTGAATCTTCTATGCCAAAATTCTTTAACACTTCTTTAATGTATTTTGATTGAGTGATGAAAATCCCATCATTCTATTGTATGATCTGCAAACCTAGAAAGAATTTAATCTCTCCAAACATTGACATCTCGAGTTCCTTTCTCATTTCATTAGTAAAATATTTGCAAATCAGATCATTTCCACCAAAGATTATATCATCAACAAATATTTCAGCAATCAAAATATTATCATCAAATTCTCCTTTCATGTACAAATTATTATTTTCACTAGTTTTTACAAAGCCAATACTAATAAGATAAGCATGTAGTCTTTCATACCATTCTCTCAGTGCTTACTTTAGTCCATAAAAATCTTTGTGCAGTCTAAATACCATCTTTTTTCTAATTTGGATCAACAAAACCTTTCTGTTGTTCTATGTAGACCTCCTCCTCAAGAATCCCATTCAGAAAAGCTGATTTCACATCCATTTGGTATACTTTGAATCCCTTATGTGTAGCATATGCAAGTAGTATACATCCTTCAAGTCTAGCAAGAGGTGCAAAGGTTTCACCATAATCTATACCTTCTTCTTGTGCATATCCCTTGCATACAAGTCTTGCCTTATTCCTTGTCACCTCACCATTTTTCATTTAACTTGTTCCTAAAAATCCACTTAGTACCAATTACATTTTTATCTTTTGGTTTGGGTACTAATGTCGATGTCTTATTATTCTCAATCTATTCAATTTCCTCATTCATAGCCTTAATAATCCATTCCTCATTTTCATGTGTATCCTTAAAATTCTTAGGTTCAAACACACAAACTAAGCATGTGTTATGTCTTCACTTACTTCAGGTCATCATGCTAGCTTTCTTATCTCCAATGATTTGATTCTACATATGGTGTCTTCTAAAAAATCTTACTAGAACTTGTTCTCTTCTTTGTTCATCATTCGGTTCAAGTTCATTTTCCTGCTCGGGAGCTTCTTCCTAGTTCTCAATTTGCATTTTTTGATTCTCGGTAGCATTTTCCTGATGCTTGGTAGACTTAGCCTATGGCTTCAGTAGATAACCTAGGTCTTTGACACATGTAAACCTACCATAGTCTTTTGGTTCCTTCATGCTTTCTTCATCATTATTTTCAAAGAAATCATCAACTTTTACATTATCACTTTCTACCATTTTATTAGTATCCTTGTTCAAACATTTATAAGCTTTACTCTTAGTAGAATATCCTAAAAATATTCCTTCATCACCTTTAGAGTTAAATTTACCATTCCTATCATCTTTTGGAATATAACACCTACTACCAAAGATTCTAAAATAACATACATTCAGTGTATATCCAAACCATAACTCATAAGGTCTCTTGTTTGTGTCTTTCTTTAGTTGAACTCGGTTCAAGGTGTATACTGTAGTGCTAACTACCTCTCTCCAGTACATTTGTGCAACATTTTTCTCAATCATCAATGTTCTGGCATAATCAACAATAGATTGGTTCCTCCTTTCAGCAATCCCATTATGCTGAGGTGTCCTAGGTGCAAAAACCTGTCTTTTGATTCCATGCTCATTACATAAATTAGTGAATTCATCAGAAATAAACTCACCTCCTCTATTAGATCTTAAGCATTTCAATTCTTTCTTGGTTTCTTTTTAAAATTTTGTCGTATACCATTTAAACAATTTAAATGCCTAAGATTTTTCTTTTAAGAACATGATTGTCATCATCCTAGAGTAGTCATCAACAAATAAAATAAAATATTTGTCACCATAGTAGCTTTGAGTTCTCATAGGACCACATAAGTTCATGTGTACCAACTCCAAAATACCTTTAGATGAATAGTCTTTACTTTTAAAACTATATTTGGTCATCTTTCCTTTCTAACATTGAATACACATAACATGATCAAGTTTGGTTAGACTCAGAAAACCTCTAATTTTTCTGTTTCCACTGACCTTAATCATGTTATCAAAGTTTACATGACATAGCCTCTTATGCCATAACCATAAATCTTCATTCTTCACAAGTAAACAAGAAGTTTCAGAATTGTCAAGATAGAATAAATTACCTTTTGATTGTACTCTAGTACCGACAAGATTTCTATTTTCATCATATATTTTCACCTTCTTTCTTTCAAATGCAACTTGGTGACCTGAGTTATTTAGATGTTCTACACTCAACAAATTATAGTTAAGTCCTTTTACCCAGTATGCATTATCACATCTAGTTCTATCATTCAATAAGATGGACCATTTTCCTTTCACTTGATAAGGTGTATCATTTCCCATTTTCACTGATCCTCCATTATAATGCTCAAGATGTTCAAACTTATCTTCATCACCAGTCATGTGATGTGTACAGCCACTATCAATGATCCAAGTATCATTCTTACTAACTTTAGAAATAAGGGTTGTTTCTACATATCTTTCCTCCTCTTTTGAATCATCTTTCATTCCAACAAATACCACTTCAATTTAATCATCAATGTTGGTGTCGGTGTCATCTTCATTGTATCCAACAAGGTAACATGCCTTTTTACCTTTGTCTTTGTAATCTTGGTTGTCTCTATTGTAGTGTCAGTTTCCTCTGTTATTCTCTGCCAAACTTTTCATCACTAGATTGGTCATTGTCTTTATCTTCCTCTTTCCTATTAGGACATATAGCAGCAATATGGCCAATCTATTTACAATTAAAAAAATCTAAAGGTAACTTTCCCTTATACCTTCCTTTACCTTTTTGATGTCTTCGGGCCATAAGTGCCTCAAGCTCATCAAGCTCATCTTCACTGTCACTGTCACTTTTATTCTTTATATTATGTTTACTGCTAGATTTACCAATCTTAAGAGATGACATAAAAGTAGACTCAACACTTGGTACAACACTATTATCATAATTATTCAGCTCAAAATTAGTTAACTTTCCAATTAGACTATCAAGAGTAAGAGTGCTATTAGGTGCATACCTCATTTCATGAATAAAAAATATTCTGATTGCATAGATAGTGTGAGGCCTCACCCCTAGCCCATCATAGCTTTTCTAGTTTCTTCATTCGAGAAATTCTTATTTGACACTTTATTCTGATGCACTATGGTTTTAGATTCTTTTGTCATAGATTTTATCACTTTAGATGTAGATGGAAACTACCTTATGATGTCTGACAACTACCTTGTGACACTAATATGGATATGTACTTATGGATAATCTAGTTTTATGAATGCTAGGGTGAAATGATGAGATTTATTTATAAGACTTATTAGGAAATTAATAGTTGATGTAATTATGATGCTATGGCCTTCTATTAAGTGTTGAAAGTAAAAATTGTTTATTACATAATGTGTGTGTGTGTGTGTGTGTGTGTGTGTCGGTGTGTGTGTTTTAACAAATGGGCTAAGTTAAAATTAATGTGCTAGTGAATTTCTATTGAATAGGTGATGTTGCAAATGAATTGTAAGTTGAACATAATTGATTCATATACGTTGAGGAATTATATTTTTTGGAATATTAAGAGAGATACCCTAGCCCATCATAGCTCTTTAGTTTGTGCAATTGAGAAAGATACTTATTTGATACTCTTTAAATGTTAGATGCACACTACTTTATGATGTTATGATGATTACCTTGTGATATTAATATGGTCTTTCATTTATGTTTAACCTTGTTTTATGAATGCTAGGAAGACATGATGAGAATTAATTATATGACTTATTAGGTAATAGATATTTGATGTTATTATGATGTTATGGTTGCCCCCTTAAGTTATGAAAGTAAACTTCTTGATTACATGTGTGTATATATATATCTATTCACGAATGGGAAAAGTTAAAGTTTATGTGCAAGAGAATATCAATTGATAATGTGATGTGCAAATGAATTTTCAAGTGATTCATATATGATGTGGGTTTATATTACTTGGACTACTAATGTTGGATTTAGTGTGCAGGGAAATAGACCATGGTACTATTATCGGGGATCCAATCATAGGCCAATGTGAATTTAGTTCAAACCAAGGTTGTGTCTAATGAGAGACAAAACCTTTTTATATCATATTTTATTTGTAAATTTAAGGAGCACGTATGTCCTAAATTAACATGTTTTAATGTTATTGCATATTGTTATGTGAGTGCTCTAGTGGATATGCCACATGGCTTGTGATGTGTAATTTATGTTGTGTCACTTGACACTTGTATGTGTACTTGTGGACATGACATGTCTACTTGAGGATTGGATGCCCATCAACCTAGGATAGTACCCTTTAGGATCCCCATGTGAATCCCTTGGTTAGGGAGCTTGAGGAGATGTCTTGTCATAGATTTTCGAATTTGAACTTGTCATGAGTTTTTGGGGGGTTAAAAAGGTTCCTAGGGGTGTGTTTAGGCCATTTTTAGTTAGCCCACTTGGTATACCTATGGGTAAGGGTTATTTTTAACCATAGTATAACCCATAGTTGACCAAAAGATCCATCTAAAAGTTGGATTCACTAGATGGCCGAAAATCAACTTTTGAAACCAGGGCTCGGTAAGAACACCATCCATTAGAATGATAGTCCTTTGCCCACCTTTTGGGACAACCTTTGTAAGAGGTATTTTTTAGAAAGCTTGTAAGGGCTTGGGGAATACCAACCAATGAGAAAGAAAACCTTATCCCTAGGTGTTTGTGGGAAGTTGTGTGGAGGCCTTTTTAGTAGGGACTCTTCATTTTGGAGAGCTTGAACACCCACTCTCTAACTTAGAGACTAGGACTAGATTTGGAAGGAGGAAAAGCTTGGACAAAAGGGATTTCATCATCAACACTTGCCATTTTTTCTTTGGACTTAGGTTGGTGGCTCCAACTTGGAATTTCTTGCTGTTTCTTTTGGTATGAGAAAAATATGGTGTTTGTGTTGTAGATTTCATCGTGTTCTTGATAGATATGTAAGGCTTGTTTGTTATTACATGTTAGTAGATGTGTTTTATAATTCTTGTTTTTGGTTTTGTGTCTATTATATGATTTGAAGTTGTGAATCATTGTGTTTCCTTTTATCATTTTGTGTTGTTGATTTGGGAGTCTCAAGGCCACACTCACCCTTGGAGGGAAGAGTAGCCTTGGGGGTGAAGTTTATAGGACAATCCATGGATGTAGAGTCTCTCCTCGGGGAGGAGAGGGACAAAACATGGAAGTATGGGCTCCATGTATCCATTCCACTCTTTGTTTGGGGGTCATAAGGGAGTTTCTATGGCTTTATGCCTTCGGGGTCATAAGCGACTGTTGTGCATTTGGAAAATGGTGGAGAAGTTGTTTGTAAAGCCATGTGAAGGCTTGTCCTAATTTCTTTTGATATGGGCTTTCCAAGTATGGTTGGAAGAGCTGTTGTTAAGCCATGAGAAGGCTTTTTTTTAATTTTACTTTTGGAATGGATTTTCTCTCCATAGGGTTTTAGTCCACTTCACCCCAAATTCATGGGACAATATGTGACCCATTGTGAAAGCCATGGATGGAGTTTTATTTTTTTTGTGTTTGTGTTGAATTATTGTTTTGCTCATTATGTTTTCTTGTGTGTATCCTACCTATGTTTGGTTCCCCTAGCTTGGGGGTGGTCTTGTAAAGACCTAGGTTGGGAGGTGAGGATCCCATGGTCTTTTCAATTTCTTATTTTTGCATATTATAGACTTTCTTGGAGCTCTTGAAGTGAAAGATTTAGTTTGTGAAAAATAAAAATATATCTAGAAGAAATGTGTTTATGCAATGTTATGTAAAAGCTTTGAGATTGGAAAAAAAAGAGACTCTTGAAAGATTGAGAAATAATAGACATCTTTCTATGTAAAATAATAGAATAGTAAATGAGTAGGAGACATTTACCTTGTATTTTCCTTATCTATATGTAATGGCTAGTTGTACAAGAATAATTATCATAGAAATTTTCTTAATAAGTGTGGCACGTTTACAAGTTTTATTCCTAGCTAAATTAGTAAAATGTTAGTTATCTTTCTATTTGCATACTATATTCAGATGGGTAGTGGATAACTAGTGACTTAAGAAATTAAATCGACACTTACATCTAAATGTGATATTCTGATCTTTAAGAAGATTCTGATATTTTATTCAATGTATCCTAATGTAAATCAGTATATTTAACTATTTACCATAAGGAGACTTAAACCTTTAGTTTGTATTGTTCCCAACAAAAAGGATAAGAGCAATAGAAAGCATGATTAGATTTATGCCTTATGAGCATGTCATTTTAAAATTTGCATATTTGAGAGTTAAGAAAATAAAAATAGTAGTGCAAACATTTATATATTCTATCATTTTGCTGATGTTTCTTTTGAAATAGGAAAACTACAAGTATTCCTACCTTAGGTAAATCAGGCTTTTGGGTACATTTTCTTATTACACCATTGCAATATCATTTTAAAAAAAAAATTGGGTCACTTTTAGAGGCATATTTTTTGTGGGCACTACAGATAGGAAACAAGGTTCTCAATATCTTACTTACCATAGTATCTTTAGAAATAGTACCTCCTAGTCCTCAGATAGCATTGACTACCTCTTTGATTTAGTTTGAGTATTGTGTGATATTATCACCTTCCTTCATCTTCATGTCATCAAATATGCCTCTCAAGCTTTCAACTCTAGCTCTCATTACATTCACATCACCACCATAAACTAGAGAAAGTTTGTCCCACATTTTCTTCACTATAGTGCAATCCTTGACATCCTCAAATTCATCATTAGATAGAGTAGCAGCAATCTCTATCATAGTAATATTGTGTTGATGTATGTCTCTCAGTTAATCAAGAGTCAAAGGTCCAACATTCGGTTTTAAGTAGCCATTGTCTTGTAAATGTATAGTAGATTCTCCAATTATAGATATGTGAAGCCTCATTCAGTTTTTCCATGTGGAGAAGTTATCTTTGTTCAGCTTTGGCACTTCCCTATTATATATCTTGTGATCTTTTTACTCAAGTCCTTAAAAATTTCCTCCAAGCAACCAATAAGCTTTGATACCAAATTTTAGAATAAATAAGAGGGTGGGTGAATTAGTTAGATTAGTTATCCTACAGTCCCAAACTCCCATATGTACCTTACAAAACAATTTCAATAATTTATGCAGCTTGGTAACATAAACTATCAATTTGTATGTTTACTTTATCGAATACTAGTAATTGTCCAAACTATGATTACTGACTAAATCAACTATGCCATATGTAAAGTATGATAGAAAATCAATCATAAAAAACAACACATGACACAATGATTTAATGTGGACACCCTGCCAAGGGAAAAACCACCTGGGACTGGTAACCCAAAATAATTCACTCTTCTGAAGTGAGATCGGTAAAGAGCCAACCATGTTAAAGGTTACAATGCACACTATTATGTGTGACCTGGTTAGAGGATTTATCACTAACAGTTAAATTTTGACCAATATTCACTATGGGGTCAATAAGATAACACTTTACATTCAATGAATGTCATACGATAGTACAATAAGACTGTTAAGTCCACTTAGTTAAGAGATTTTATGAACCAATGGTTAAACTGATATATTACTGATCTGATTCAAAGACAACTCAATTGCAAATATTTAGATCTATGTTGTGCTCATAAAATCCTCTGATCATTAATCAATTCACTTCCTCAACATTTCTCAACTTACTTCACTCGATAAATAGTAAACTGACACTCAGTAATGTTTTTAGCTCAATTCTTTCTATAACCAGTTTGATGAAGAATGCATGAATAAAATCTTCATGCAAAATATGTACAGTCTCCTTTTTGTCCGACAAGTTTCAACAATGAAACTCATATCTCTTAAATAGACAAGTAAACCATTTTCATATCAGCCATCGGATTTTTCCTCATTATCTCCTTCATCCATTTTTCTCCTTAAACCTTCCTCGGCAGATGTGTCCTTAACATGTTTCAATTTCATCCTTTAGATCATCTTTTAATTATGTCAGCCATGGATCTCATAACTAACTTCATCCTTTACCTCGAAATCATAACAATATCCATCTCATCAATTTCAGTCGGTTGTTTTTAGCATTTCATGTTTTCATCCATACTCAATTAATACTAAAATGTGTCGGTGATAACTAACTCAATTATTACTGTCACTTGGTATACATTGCACTAGTTTGGTGTATACAAAATTCTTCAATTACTGACCACATTGACTTGTTCAATTCAAATCTCTTCTTCATAATAGATTAATGTAACATGCTCAAGTCAACAATATAAAGCCATAGACTCATCAATAAGTTACCCAATGTTTACCTTATCCTTATCTGTCATATCCATCTTTTCCTTATGTAGATATCTTAGTTCTTCATCTTTTCTTCCTTCAACAGATGTTCAGATGTTTGCAACTATCATGATAAGTATTGTTAAAACTAGTTGACATCAATGACAACATATTGACTGATTTAATCATCTTAAATATCACTTGAATAGCTTGGTGATCTCTAATCACAATTCCTTCAGTTCATCTAGATATTCAATTAGTTTTAGATCATCACAAGGATTAGATGGTGTATGGATAGAACAATGAGTTTAGGGAGGATTTCCTTGAGGTCATGTAGGTTCTCAATCACACTATTAATAGAGCTTGAAAATTAAGGTTTTTTATGTCTTTGTTTATTTCTTCTTAGGTTTTTCCACCTCTTTCCTTATTGTATGTCATTTTTTCATGCCTTTATATCTATTTCATTTGACTTATGGGTTGCATGACATTTGGGACTTTCTATCTCCTTTTGCCTCCCTGCCTTCCTCTCTTGTTCTTTGTTTTTCTTCTCTTGTTTTCACACTCTTACTTATTCATCTTTATAAACATGTTATATATATATAGACACACACACACACACATACACACACACATATACATCCACTCACATTTATTTGATATATATATATATTTACACCTTTTTTTATTTTTATATTAATTATATTTATATCAATATTTGTATGTGTATATATATAGGGTTATATACACACACACTTTATATATAGATATATTGATCTATTTTTACATCCTTTTTTTTGTATGGGTTTGGGATTATTTGGTTGTCTTAGGGAACCATGTTGTTTATACTATTTTTTTGGCTTACTTATGATTTTATTTTTATCATGTAACCTCTTTGATATGGTGCTTCTTTCCTTTAACTTTGGTCATCCTCTTGGCCTTCCCCCTTCTTTATTTCCTTTGTTTTCTCATTTTCATTCTCCTTTGTCTTCGTCAAAGGGGTTTGGTGTCCTTCCCCACTTTATGTAATGATTTTGAGGAATCTTTTTCATCCCTTGTTGATTATGGGAGTGTTCATTCCCAAGCTAGGTTCCTTCACATTCTTTTGGTTCCTTCTTCTTGTGTGTTCTAGAGGTTTCCCTCCCTTTCTTATATTCCTATTATTGTGGTTTGGCTTAGCCTTCTTCTTTGTGGTGTAGAGTTTAGATCTACAATCATGGAAATAGTTGTTTGTATGTGGGTGAGGAAGAGAGAGATGTATTATTGGGGGGAGATCATAGAAGATAGGCTTATGAAAATGATGGTGGAAAATCATAGCGCTATTATTAGGTTGTAGTTAAGATAATTAGTAAGGAATTTTCACTACTAATTGATAGGAAAAAGACTAATAACAAAATTATAGGTATGTTCTTGGCTTCTTCACTTCAAGTTGATAAAGATAAAACATCAATTGGATAACTTTATAGGCATTTGTTTAAGGAATTCCTTTTGGAAGAATTAGTTTTTTTTTTGATAACATAGAAGAGAACTTGTGCATTCCCAAGAGGAGGCACTACTAGGATAAACTTCACCCTATTCTGATCCTTCCCATACTAATCATAGAAAATTTTGGCTCCTTTGAGGCTAGAATTCCAACAATCTCAAGGAGCCTCATCTTCCTAATGAGGATTATGCACATGCATCCATGCTCAGTATTTAATTGGCTGCAAAAGTTCATAAATAAGGACAAAGTAGACCATAGTGATGAAGAATATGGAGTGGGTCCGTCCTTGGTTTAGAACTACTCTGTTTAGGAAAAGGGAAAGAGGCCTACTCCTTATCTTATATTTTATATATTTTACTTTATATATGTAGTCACCTAAAGATGGGCTCATCTAATTGAGAGGCCTATTTTCTCTAAATAGAATCAATTTATTCATTATGTTAGTACACCAAATCAACATGCTAGCATAATTTTTCAAAGATCACTAAATCAAGCAATCAAACCTATAAGACTCAGATTGATCAATCATTAATTGATGCTCCTAGCATAGTTAATTAAATCAATCCCATTAAATCCCATGGATAGAGCATTTAATTAATCAATTTCCTAAAATGTCCTAATTTCCACATTCACACTAAAAGACAAGGGCTTAATTCCCACCAACCAAAGGGATGCTCACATGGATCAACCACACAGATCAAGGTAAAATCAATCCTAACCACTCTTCAAGGAAGGATCTAAACCATCCATTTCATTCTCAAAACTATAAAATAAACTCACTCTAAGCCCAATTCACCTAGTTAATTTAAATTCATACTTATATGCTACCATTTTGAGAGCTCATCACTATCAAGTTAATTACATTCATATCTCCATTCCATTAGTTTGCATTTAGGTTACCATCTTGATCATTCATAGCTTCAATTTTAGTCAATAGAATTGTCATTTCCTAGCTTAAAATCATGTTAAATTGCACAATTGCATAGATTGAATCTCCCATTCTAGGTTGTCTAATCACTGATATAGATTGAATTTTGAGAGAAATTTGATGATCTCAACATACTTTTCCTAGTTAGAGAGCAATGAGATGATTTTCTTGAGTTATTTTCTTGATTTGCTTCATTTGATTTGAACTAACTAAGGATTTAGTGTTTCATTGAGTGTCTATACTTGTAGATATAGGTATAAATTGTACACAAATTTTTGGTACCCACTTTGGGACTGGCCCCCATTTTTTTGACACGGTAGTGTGATTTTTCTGTAATTTTTCCTGACTTTGATTATGAAAAAATTTGCATCTAGGATGAGGGGTCGTATGAAGTAAATCCTTAGTCTTATGTAGGATAAGGAGTTTTACTTTGTTAATCCTCAGTGGCATCCTGTAAAGAGTCATATTTAGTAATAGTAGAGATTTACATCCGGTTTTCAAAAAGTCATATCTGGGAAAATTGAAGAGTCTTAAGTTTGATTTTATTTTGAGGTACTAACTCTTAAAATTTGATGTTTCTTTTTTGTTTGATTGTTGATTGCATAGTCTAACAAGTTTCTATAAAACAATTGTTGAAGATAAACTCTCAAGACTACTAACGAATTTTATTTTAGGTTTCCTAAGGAGATATAAACAAACCACGTGTTTTCTCAAATTGATTTCGCAGGAACTTAATTGAGATCCATTTTTTGTGTTTAATCCAATGATAGAGGATAATGATCTTATTTTTTAAGACAATAAGAAACCTAGTTTCATTAGATTGATCATTAGAAGTGGATCTAGTAAACGAACATGTGTTTATGATGTTCTTGGGAGAGAAAAATATGGATAGGAAATTATGCTCTTTTCCCTAGTGTAAAATCATAAATCCAAACTCCTAAGTTGCCAATCTAATTTCATTTTCAAGTAAATCCTTTAGAGGGCTTGCTAGTTGAGGTAAAAAGATCCTAGGAATGACCCAAGTGAGGATAGGGAGAAGCCAACCCTTCCACCTCACTATAATAAAGAAACTTCCTTGAGATGAAAATATTGGAAGACTTACCTTGTTTTGTCCTTGGAACATTGATTTGATCACTCCTTGGACATTCTTGGATGTTGTGTAGAGTAGAGCTGCTTGAATATTTCTTGTGAGACTATGCACATTTAGGTACTCATAGGGATATAGGCCTCAATCTTTCCTTGTGTGAGACTATGGGAGATGATTATGAATGGACGCTCAAATTAGAAACTCTTTGCTACATACCACCTGGATCACCCCCGAAAGGTTGGTAATCTTTATGATAGAGAGATAGTAACTCTCCCAAGGTGCTCACCATTTTTTACCCCCATTAACACTTGGATTCCGCTAATATATCATTGTGTGATCCATTGGGTGATCATTAATGACTATATTTTGATTACATATTGGGTGTGTATCTAAGCTTGTGAGAAAAGGTTTCCAATCTAAGAAAAATTCTAGAGTAAAATGTATTTGGCATCCTTTTAATAACAAATTGCCTGATGTGTCTAAAGAATAAATGAATTTACCTAATAACTCCCTAGAATGGATCAAAAAAGACATCAGAAAAACTAAAAATTCAAACGTACCCTTCAAACCAAGTGACAAACTAAATTCAATACCCACAAACACTTCCATCCCATATTTCAAGTTGTATTTTTCTTTTCTTGAGTCGCATCCCCCATGAGGAGTCAAATAAATTAAATCTTGATTCACACAGAAATAGAGTCACACATTAGTTGTCTTGAGTCATATCTCGGGTTTAAAGAGTCGTGTAGATTTAATCGCATATCCAATTGATGCTTTGTCAGATCCAATTGTTAAAGTCACTAAAATCTAAGGTTACAGAGTACTGTCATCAAGTCATACCTAATTGTTTTATCAATTTCAAATTGTCAATCCTTGTTCAATCGCTTGTTTATCATGAATACTTAAACCAATCAATCCATACCCACAAACACTTGCATCCCATATTTCAAGTTGTATTTTTCTTGTCTTGAGTCACATCCCCCATGAGGAGTCAAATAAATTAAATCTTGATTCACACAGAAATAGAGTCACACATTAGTTGTCTTGAGTCATATCTTGGGTTTAAAGAGTCATGTGGATTTAATCGCATATCCAATTGATGTTTTGTCAGATCCAATTGTTAAAGTCACTAAAATCTAAGGTTACAGAGTACTGTCATCAAGTCATACCTAATTGTTTTATCAATTTCAAATTTTCAATCCTTGTTCAATCGCTTGTTTATCATGAATACTTAAACCAATCAATCCATACCCACAAACACTTGCATCCCATATTTCAAGTTGTATTTTTCTTGTCTTGAGTCGCATCCCCCATGAGGAGTCAAATAAATTAAATCTTGATTCACATAGAAATAGAGTCACACATTAGTTGTCTTGAGTCATATCTCGGGTTTAAAGAGTCGTGTGGATTTAATCGCATATCTAATTGATGTTTTGTAAGATCCAATTGTTAAAGTCACTAAAATCTAAGGTTACAGAGTACTGTCATCAAGTCATACCTAATTGTTTTATCAATTTCAAATTGTCAATCCTTGTTCAATCACTTGTTTATCATGAATACTTAAACCAATCAATCCATTTCTCAGGAGTCGCATATCAGGGAATTCTAACCCTCATCCAAACAACTAAAACTATACTCATCATATCTTCATTCAAGTTAATCTTTTAATCAAAGGAAAATAATCCCCAAACAACCACTTGTTCAAACATTCAATCACCTAAGACTGAATCAGTGGGTTATACTTTATGCAATCAGAACAAACCTCAAATTTCATGGTTGATACTAGAACCAACTGCTATCCTTTCATATGTTGATACATGAAATTTTATATGTTTTGTTTATAAAAAGGTCTGGAAGGACCAGTCCAATAAAATGCTTCTTTATTCTAAAGTCTTAATGCATGCACTTACACTTAATAACCACAGATATTTTAACACACACCTAACTTGGTTTATTTCAATAGATAAAATTTGAGATGAAGCCTTAAATCTAGCATTAATATCCAAAGGGAGAAATTTCATCTTACCAATTCATTCCTAAAGAAACTTATCCTTCTGTTAGCTTCCAGGGATAGCCATAAATGAATTTAATTTTACCTTAGTTTCTTATTTATTTGGATCTCACACCTTTATCAGCTTGTTGTCTTGAAACCATTGTTAGCTCTACCCAAATCTACCTTTAACTGTTTAGGAATCTATGAAGCTAGGGAATGTAGCCCTCTGATTGATTATTTGTTTTAGATTAACCTATATGAAAGTGATATGAGAAAGGGAAAAACCTAATTAAGAAAGTAAGGATTCTTTTTATAATTGAGGGGACCCAAAGAAGGGAGGATGGGTCCGATTGCAAAGTTACTTCTCCTAGGGTGTGTGTTTAAACATATGTGATTTGAGAGGGTTATCTATGCTTACATCATATCCTACTATTATGAGATATATGGGTCTAAAAGAAACCTTAACCAGGCTACTACTCATTCCAACTTTGTGAGCCTGTTACTCTACTCCTTCTTATGGGCATTTTACAAGTTCCATTACCCATATAAAATAGAAAAATTTAACAGTTATAACACATTTCCTTTTACTTTATGAAATATCATGTATATATCTAGCTAAATTAATACATAAGCCCATTACTAGAGTTTACTGATTTATCTTAGACAAAATATATTTATTAATTTTTGAAAAAGGAAATGCTCCAATATTACTAAGTTTAAATAGTATTTAAAACTTTCTTTACTATAGAGTACCTGCTTCCACCACATATACTATGATTAGAAATTAACAATTATTCTTTACTAATAACACTAAAGCTCCAAGCTTCCCCATATCTTTGAAGGATGGCTATTTTGTCATCCTTCATATCATCTGCAATGTACCTCGAGCTTTTCCTTACTAAGGGGGCAATTATCCTGACATTGTTAACTTCATCTTCATCAAACTCCTCCACAATGTCAAATCCTTCGATTCACCAGTAATTCAACACCCTTTCTAGTTCAACCTGCTCCTTTAGAATGATTGCTATAAGGAAGTCCAGGTTTTGCCTCATCTCCAACCAATGCCTATCAAATTTTCCTTCATCTTTAAAAAACAACATTAGCAGTTGCTGGAAATTTGGACCTGGGAAGGTTCCAGAATTTTAGCCAATAAGGCCGACCAAAATTAGAATTATTTTATTTTACATTTCATTACATCATAGTTGGCTCAAGATAACCTTTGAAACCCAAACAGAAATTTTGAAGAAAATTATTTTTCGCCATTTCAGGTGGCCCAACTTCCGAAGACCATAAGTCATCACCATTTGACCCGATCAGCTATTATAACCCCATTTTGGAAATGCCACGAAGCGCTCTATAGGCCATCACCCAAATTTTTGACCTCATTCAGGGCCTCTAAAGCCTTCAAAACTGATTTCAAAGTTTCTGTACCCTACTGCCAATACCAAAAATCTTCAATATCTTCCAATATACACTTGATCTGGCAATGAAACTTTACTGGCAGACTTATATGACCAAAATGAACCTCCAAGAAAGAAATCAGATCATTCTGAGCACATACAAAAATTACCAAAAATAGTAACTTTCCATAAATAACAGCTCTGCACAAAATAGCCCTTATTGAATATAAAAACAGAAATATTTTTGGGTGATGCAAGATTGCTCTTACACCCAGGATGCTCCTGCATCAGACACCCGGGGTAATTTGAGAAGTGACCCTGTCACGACTCAGGTGTGCAGAGGAAAACCAAGATGGTTAACCTCCTCCTTTGTTAGCCATGATGAATCTTCAACAGGTCATCCTTTCCACTTGACCAGATATTCTTCATATGTCCTGTTCCTTGTGCTTCTGCCAACATGACTGTCCAGTATGTCTTCGATCTCCTTAGTGTCTGAACTAGTTGCCGAAATACTCCACTGTGCTGCTGTGATCTCATCTTCAACACCTCCTTCATGATACTCTGTCAGATCTGAAATGTTAAACACTGGCGAAATATTTAGCTCAGTAGGTAATTCTACCTCATATGCGTTTCCTGAATCATGTTTCTTCAGTATCCTACATGGTCCAAACTTCTTCATTTTTAGCTTGTTATATGTACCAACTGGAAACCGCTCCTTCCGCAAATGAACCATGACTTCATCACCAACCTGAAATTCCTTATACCTCCTTTTCTCATCTGCCTTAGCCTTATACTGTGCATTCATCTTGGTAATATGCTTCCTCACCTCCTCATAGATGTTCTTCAAGTGTTCTGCAAAATTCTCAGCTTCAGCACTACTTATTTCTCCTTTATCTATCTTCCTCAATTCAGATGCATTTCTCGGACTACTTCCATATACAATCTGGAATGGTGATTTACCAGTGCTCCTATTGATAGAATTATTGTATGCAAATTCTGCCTGTGGTAAAATCAAATCTTATCTTGTTGGCTTATCTCCAACCAAACATCTCAGCAAATTTCCCAAACTTCTATTCACCACCTCTGTCTGTCCATCAGTTTGTGGATGATGTGATGAACTGAACTTCAAATCTGTCTTCAACTTCTTCCACAATGTACGCCAGAAATATCCAACAAACTTAGTGTCCCGATCTGAAACTATGGTCTTTGGCAAACCATGAAGTCTCAGTACTTCTCTGAAAAATAATTCTGCTACATGAACAGCATCATTAGTCTTCTTGCAGGGAATAAAATGTGCCATCTTTGAAAATCTGTCAACTACCACAAAAATTGAATCGTGTCCCCGCTGTGTCCTCGGTAAACCAAGAACAAAGTCCATGCTGATAACCTCCCAAGGCTTCTCTGGTATAGGTAATGGCTAATACAACCCTGTATTCTACTTCACTCCCTTCACCATCTGACATACTCGGCAACTCTATACAAACTTATTCACATCTTGCTGCAACTGTGGCCAATAATAATTCTCACTAACCAAACCAAGGGTTTTATCATGACCAAAATGTCCAGCCAATCCTCTGCTATGCTTCTCCTTGATGAGATTCTCCCTCATAGAACTTCGTGGAATGTACAACTAACTCCCTCTGAATGGCATATCATCCTGGATGATGAAATCCAACCATTTTGTCCTGTCTAGAGTAACAGGTTCTGTACAAGCTTTCCAAGCTTCACCAAAATCAGGATCCTCTGGATACAAATTCTTCAGTTCCTTGAACCCAACCACTTCAATCTACATTTCTGTCAGCAATAGTTGCCTTCTGCTAAGAGCATCTGCAACCCTATTAGACTTTCCACTCCTGTGTTTCAAAACAAATGTATAACTCTGCAAAAACTCAACCCATTTCAAATGTCTTTGATTCAATTTTCCTTGACTATTCAAATATTGCAAAGCTTGATGATCAGTATACAAAACAAACTCCTTAGGAAGTAGATAATGTCTCCACTTCTTTAATGCCTGAACTATAGCATAAAATTCTTGATCATAAATAGAATATTTCCTCTTGGCATCATTTAACTTCTCACTGAAATAAGCAACAGGTTTACCTTCTTGGCTCATAACAGCTCCTATTGCAGTACCACTAGCATCACAATCTACTTGAAACACCTTATTGAAATCTGGAAGTGCTAAAACAAGTTGTTCTATAACTTTTTATTTCAACAATTGAAAATTTCTTTCTGCCCCATTAGTCCACTTAAACTATTTTCTATCCCCTCTCATTGTTTCAGTCAAGGGTCCACAAATGCTGCTAAAATTTCTGATCAACTTTCTGTAAAAGCTAGCCAAACCATGAAAAGATCTTACCTCAGTAGCACTCCTTGGAGTAGGCCATTCAAGGATAGCCTGTACCTTCTCTGGGTCCATTTTTAGACCTTCTGCTGAAACTACAAATCCCAAATACACTAACTCTTTCTTCACAAAACTGCACTTCTTCAAATTAATCAATAATTTCTCTTCTCTCAGCTTCTCAAATACCATACGAATATGCATCATATGTTCCTCCAATGTCTTGCTAAAAATCAAAATATCATCTAGGTAAACAATGACAAACTTACCTAGAAATTCTTTCAAAACCTCGTTCATGAGCCGCATGAAAGTGCTCGGTGCATTGGTTAGCCCAAAAGGCATGACTAACCACTCATATAGTCCTTCCTTTGTCTTGAAGGCAGTCTTCCATTCATCTCATTCTCTGATCCGAATCTGATGATATCCACTTTTTAGATCTATCTTTAAAAAATACACAGCTCCACTCAAACAGTCCATAATATCATCCATTCATGGCAATGGAAACTTGTACTTGATTGTGATCTTGTTTATTGCCCTAGAATCTGTACACATCCTCCATTCTCCATTCTTCTTTGGTGCTAATACCGCTGGTATAGCACAGGGACTCAGGCTCTCACGGATCAATCCTTTCTGTAACAACTCATGTACTTGTCTATTCAACTCCTCACTTTCTACAGGTGTCATTCTATGTGCTGCCTTGTTCGGCAAACTCGCTCCTGGGATCAAGTCCATCTGATGACTGATCTTCCTGACTGGTGGTAATCCATCAGGCACGTTATCGGATACAATATCCTGAAACTCATTCAACAAATCTGCAACTTCTACAGGAACATCTTCTACTTCCTCTTTACCAGCTTTTGGAATTAAAGCAAAACATACATGCTCATGCCTCATACCATCTAGAAAATTTCTTTCATCAAAAAAATTTATCCTTGCATTACCACATACCTTTTCTTCAGTCTCCTTCAATGGTTTTAGCTTATGCCGCACTCCATCCTTTGTCAAAGAATAGGTATTCGCACGACCATCATGTACAACACATCTGTCAAACTGCCATGGTCTACCCAACAACATATAACATGCATCCATAGATATGATATCACACAATACCTCATCTTGGTATCCACCAATCTTGAACTTTACTAGGCATTGTTCATTGACCATGACCTTGTGGTCATCCTGTACCCAGGCAATCCGATATGGATGTGGGTGTTTCTGTCTCTTGAGCTTCAACTTTGTCACCATCTCTTCTGACACCAAATTGTTAGTGCTTCCACTATCAATAATCACATCACAACATTTACCCTCACACTTGCATCTAGTGCAAAACAGGCTCCTCCTTTGTTCAAGTTCATTCTCACCACTCAGCAAGACTCTTCTATTAATTAGCATTTCTCCTCTTTCAGCATCTTCAGAATTTGATGATCTAGCATCTTCATCGACATGTGCAACCCTGGCCTAGCCTTCATTTCTCCTATCTGTTTTGCCTTGGTGCTGAGGACATTCAAATGCCCTATGACCTTCTTCTCCACAGTGAAAACATGTTCCACGGAAGCCTCCTCTTCCAGATCCTTGTCCTCTTCCTCTTCCTCTCTGATCTCTATTATTCTGATCCTGGAAGCGATTGGAATTATTTCCACGCTGATTCTGACTGCTACTGGCCTCATCCTTCTTTTTTGGATCTTCATTTCGGCCACCATATGACCATCCACCAGATCGTCCACTGTGACCTCTTCTGTTTTGTCTACTCTCAAACTTCTTGTTCATCTTTTCCTCTACTTTTAGGGCAAACTGGTATGCCTCTTCAATACTGTTCATTCAAACCAGATTCAGCTCCTCCTGAATGCTTGGCCTTAACCCATTAAGGTATCGAGCAACTTTCTCCTTATCAGCTTCTGCATGGCCTGTTCTGATGAGGAGTCGATAGAACTCATCTGTATACTCCTGAACAGATCTTCATGCTTGCTTCAAACTTTGCATTTTCTTTAGTAGATCAAGCTCATAATCAACAGGAATGAACTGTCACTTCAATTTATCCACCATCCGATCCCATCTTGTGATTTTATCTTTCCCTCTTCTATTTTGCTCCAATTGAATTTCTTGCCACCAGATTTTTGCATGACCTTTCAGTCTGGCCTTCGCAAATTTGACCCTATCAGGATCCTCAACATCTTCATACTCAAAATATTCCTCACATTCATTGATCAAGTCGATCAATTCCTCTGGGTTAAGATTTCCAGAAAATGTAGGAACCTCAATCTTAGGTCTTTTCCCAATCTTGGAAATCGCCCGAAAAAGTCTTTCTTCCTCCTGGTTCACAATTTCAGCTTCTCCTTCTTGATATTCTTCTTCAGCTTCATCCTCGCTTTCATCTCTAACATTAAGATTCATTCCTCTACGAATCTCTTCTTGTAATGCTCGCACTTGTCTCTGCAGCTCTCTAACCTCAGGTGTTACAACACCAGCTCTTCCGCCACGTTCCCTTCATGGAGGCATTTTCGCGATGCGCGCTGAAACCCTAGCCATAGTCCTGGTGCAAACTGCCTCACAGTCGGTGATCTATTTACACACTCAAGAACTCCTGCTCTGATACCACTTGATGAAGGTTAATGCCACAAACACATAACAGAAATAGAGAAACAACAACAATAATATGCAAGAACAGAAAATTGGCTTCTTATTATCTCCACAAAGGTGGAATTACAAACTTTCAGAATTACAATATGAAAAGCCACATGGGCATTCCCTTACAATATTCTTTAGGACAAAGCCTCGAATCAATACCCAGATCTACTACCCAGAACTATTCTGAACTGCCTAAGACAATAATACAGCCTTCCTTATATAGGCAATTTTCCACCGCCTGGGAAGGTTCCAGAATTTTAGCCAATAAGGCCGACCAAACTTAGAATTATTTTATTTTACATTTCATTACATCATAGCCGGCTCAAGATAACCTTTGAAACCCGAACAGAAATTTTGAAGAAAATTATTTTTCGCCATTTCAGGTGGCCCAACTTTCGAAGACCATAAGTCATCACCATTTGACCCGATCGGCTATTATAACCCCATTTCAGAAATGCCACGAAGCA
>BSBK01008963.1:200000-240223 GCA_027943335.1 Chamaecyparis obtusa
AGAGACACCAGATTTACCGTGGAAACCCAATATGGGAAAAACCACCAATGTAACTAGTTATTGTTTTTCACTCTTCTAAAGTGATGCCCGGTTAGAAGCCAACCCGGTAAAAGGTTACAAAACACACTGTTAGGTGTGACCTTGTTAGAGGATTTAATCACCCTGCTAGGAGTGGCCTTGTAAGAGGTCTTGAAACAATTCAATAGAATTGTTACCTTGTTTGGATTTACAAAATGGTTGTTAAACCAACTCAGTTAAGAGATTTTGATATCACTGCTACAATTGCTAGAGTGTAACAATGAAATAACCTGCAACTGAATTGCTGAATATAGATCTCTGTTCTATTTCACTAGATCCTTACTGATCAATTAAATATTTGCTGCTCCTCAAGGATATCTGACCATCCTTCAAAATTCGCACACACCTTTCTTCAAAATGATTTCTGCATGCTGTATATTTTATTCACCATTTGACCTTCTATATATATATATGCCATTTTATAATCATTTAGATTGTCAAGTCGGCACTAATAATTATTATAATAGTCGGCTGGGATAAAAAAAGTATAATAACAAAATTCTTTGAAAGGGCCGACCTTGCTCGGTAAACATTAATCCTGAAAAGATTTCCTTCGGTGACCGAGAGAACTCGGTAACCATAGCAAATTTTGCAACATCCTTTGGAGACCGAGAGAGCTCGATAACCACTAATTTTCCTTCGATAACCGAGGAGGCTCAGTTAACACTATTACCCTATCATGTTTCCTTTAGACACCCGAGAGAACTCGGTAGACACTAAAAACTGCCTAGCTGACCGACTGAGCTCGGTAGATACTGAGAACCGCTTAGCTGACCGACTGAACTCGGTAGATACTGAGAACTGCTTAGCTAACCGACTGAACTTGGTAGATACTGAGAGCGATAATTGATATGACATTTGTGTGACATTAAAGACAACACATAGCTAATCCAACAATGTCCTTCAGACAATTGTATCCAACAATCTCCCTCTTTGGCATTGATGGCAACACAACATGTCATAGCACAATGAAATTTCACAGATAAACCAAGAGTAAGAAACATATCCTTAGCTAAGAAACATATCCTTAGCTTCATTCTGATTCCCATCATCTTCAAACTTCTTTCTCTGACTGAGAACTCTCCCTCTTAACTTCTCAAATTATTCTTCTTAGAAATTTCTTGAAATGATAGAAAACTCTCCCTCTTTGACAACACATGCCAAAGACAACTTACATATTTTTGGTAAATATCAATGTACCTTGTGTACTGATTCATATGCAATGATTCCCTGACTATGCTGCATCAATTGATTGATCTTCAACATGTTCTGGTTGATGCATCACTAAAAATTTATTTAGTGAACCTCGGACAGGGGAGTGACCCCCAACTTGCCTCTTAGATACAAGAATGCATCCTTAGGTAGTGGTTTGGTGAAGATATCTACAATTTGTTCTTTTGTATGAATATATTCCAATTTGATTTCCTTGTCCTCCACCAATTCTCTGACAAAGTGATATTTAATTGCAATGTGCTTGGTTTTGGAATGCATTGCTGGATTCTTTGAAATATTTATTGCACTTGTATTATCACAAAACATAACAACTGGTTCTTTGATCTCAACCTTCATGTCTTCCAAAAGCTATTTAAACCATATAATATTAGAGCAGTTTACTGCTGCAGCAACATATTCTGCTTCTGCTATGGATTGGGATGTGCAATTTTGCTTTTTACTAGTCCAAGATACTAACCTCTTCCCAAGAAAGAATGCTCCACCACTTGTACTCTTTCTGTCATCAATGTTTCCTACCCAATCAGCATCAGTAAACACTTTTAAATCTAGATTGCCTCCAAATTTATACCACAAGCCATAATCTTCACTTCCCCTTAAATACCTCAAAATTCTTTTGATTGCCATCATGTGATTTTCTCTTGGTTTAGCTGAGAGTCTTGCCACTATTCCAACTGCTAAAGCAATATTAGGCCTTGTGTGTACTACATACTATAATTTTCCAATCATTGATCTGTATAAGGTCTGATCTACTTCTTTTGAATCATCATCTTTGGTAAGCTTCAGTCTAGTACACATGGGTGTACCAATTGGTTTTGAATCTTCCATACCAAATTTCTTAAGTATTTCCTTGATATATTTAGACTGAGTAATGTAGATACCATTTTTGTTCTACTGAATCTGAAGTCCAACAAAGAATTTTATCTGACCAAACATAGACATTTCAAATTCTTTGTTCATAAGCTCTGAAAATTCTTTGCACTGATCATCATTTCCTGTAAACACAGTATCATCCACAAATATTTCTACCAAAACAATTTTGTTATCTGATCCTTCTTTGATGTATAAATTGTTGTTGTCATTAGCCCTTTTGAAATTAATCTGAGTAAGATAGTTATGTAATCTTTCATACCATGCTCTAGGAGCTTTTTTTTAGACCATACAATGCTTTGTGTAATTTGCAGACCATATCCCTTTTGTCTAGATCAATAAAACCTTCAAGTTGCTCAATGTAGACTTCTTCCTCAAGAATACCATTGAGAAAAGCAGATTTGATATCCATCTGATATACCTTAAATCCTTTATGTGCTGCATATGCAAGTAAAGTCCTCACACCTTCTAATCTTGCAATAGGAGAAAAAGTCTCTCCATAATCTATTCCTTCTTCTTGAGAATATCCTTTACATACCAATCTTGCTTTGTTTCTTGATACTTGACCATCTTCATTCAATTTATTTCTAAATACCCATTTTGTCTCAATTACATTTTTATCTTTAGGCCTAGGTACAAGAGTCCATGTCTTATTTTTCTCTATTTTCTCTATTTCTTCATTCATAGCCTCAATCCAAATTTCATTTTCTAATCCATCTTTGACATTTTTAGCTTCAAAATCAGCAAATAAACATGTACCTTTTAGTTTACTTCTTGTCATAGTACCATCTAATTTGTTTCCAATAATCTGATCTGGTTTATGATGCTTTCTGATGTACTTGGCTAATATAGGTTCCTTGCTTCCTGAATGAGTTACATTGTCATCTTCTTCATCTTTAGGTTCAGATTGCTCAGGCTCGGTAGATACTTTCTCAGTGGCTTCAGATTGAGACTCGGTACTTTGTGACTCGGTCTGAACTTCTTCTTGTGACTCGGTTACTGTACTGGGCTCGGTAGATGTAGTCTCCTTACATGTGTCTGGCAATGTATCAGGTTCGATGTAAACAAATTTTCTGTAGTCCTCTGGTTCCTTTTTCTTTCTTCTTCAATCTTTTCTGCAAACTCATCAATTCTCACATGTGCACTTTCTATGATTTTGTGAGTAGACAAATTTAGACATCTATATGCCTTACTTTTGCAAGAATATCCCAAAAATATTCCTTCATCACTTTTTACATCAAATTTTCCTTTTCTAGATTCTTTTAAGATGTAACATTTACTACCAAATACTTTTAGGTAACTTACATTTGGTTTGTAGCCATACCATAGCTCATATGGAGTCTTGAATGTGTCTTTTCTCAGCTGTACTCAATTCAAGGTATGAACTGCAGTGCTGATAGCTTCCTTCCAGTATTTCATAGCAATGTTCTTTTCAATCATTTGAGTCCTTGCACAGTCCATGATAGATCTATTCCTTCTTTTAGCTATTCCATTCTGCTCAGGAGTTCTCGAGGAT
Organism: Chamaecyparis obtusa; assembly: GCA_027943335.1. Taxonomy (NCBI): domain Eukaryota; kingdom Viridiplantae; phylum Streptophyta; class Pinopsida; order Cupressales; family Cupressaceae; genus Chamaecyparis; species Chamaecyparis obtusa. Next base: position 203,695 of record BSBK01008963.1, read on the forward strand.
GATACCTATCTTTTGATTACTCTTTCAATGCAGAAATTATTGAATTCATGGGAGATGAATTCACCACCTCTGTCTGATCTCAAGCATTTTATTCTTTTTCCTATTTCCTTTTCTACTCTTGCTAAATACCATTTGAACTTCTCAAATGCTTCAGATTTTTCTCTTAAATACATAACAGTCATCATTCTAGAATAATCATCAACAAAGAGAATAAAGAATTTTTCTCTGGTATAGCTCTCAATTTCAATAGGTCCACATAAATCAGTATGCACAATTTCCAAAATATCTTCAAACTGATAGTTTTTACTTTTGAAACTAGACTTTCCCATTTTACCAATTTGACAATTCTTGCATAGACCAACATCAGGTTTCTTCAAAGTAGGAATGCCTCTTACTTTCTTGAATTTGCTTATTTTCATCATGTTGTCAAAATTTACATGACATAACCTTTTGTGCCATAACCAACTTTCTTCAATTTGAGCAATAAAACATGATTAATCACTAAGATCAAGATAAAATAGGTTACCTTTGGTTTGTTTGCCTGATCCTATCAGTTTTCCTTTGTCATCCAGTAGTCTTTCTTTTCCATTCATGAGTTCAACCTTGAATCCAATGTTGATTAGCTGTGCTACACTTAGAAGATTATGCTTTAGTCCTTTGACCCAATATGCATTATCACATATAAGTTCTTTGGTTAATGAAATTCGTCCCTTTCCTTTTATACAACAGGGTTCATTGTTTCCAAACCTTACATTACCACCATCAAAGTTTTCAAAGTGTTCAAACTTGGTCCTGTCACCAATCATATGATGTGAACATCCACTATCTATAATCCATGTATCATTCTTGCTTATATGAAAGATAAGTGCCATCTCATCTTCATCATTATCAGATTCATCTTTTACAACAATGAAAACAATTTCTTCTTCACTATCATCCGAATCTTTAGCTAAAAAGCATGTTTTCTTACCTTTATCCTTGAATGATTTGAAATTTTTCTTGCCATTGTACTTGTAATTTTTCTTCTCATCTTTGCTTTGCTTTTTTGGACACCTAGCTACAATATGACCAATTTCTTCACATGAAAAATAGATTAAGGGAGTTTTACCTTTGTATTTTCCTCTTGAATACTTCTTTGCAAGTAATGCTTCAATAACTTCAAGATCGCTATCAGAACTTTCCTTTGATTCTTCTTCACTTTCTGATTGGATTTTCTTCCCTTTCTTGAGTGAAAGTTTGGCCTCAAAAGCTGATTCAATATTTTTAGAAGTTGGAACATAGTTGTCATAGTTATCCAGTTCAAAGGCTATCAATCTTCCAACTAAGGCATCCAAAGTTATATTGTGATTTTCTTCACATCTTCTTTCTTGAATAGCAGAAAATCTTATTGCATAAATAGGGAGTAATGTTCTAAGAACCTTACTTATAACCGTTTCATCATCAATTTTTCCTCCAGAAGCTCTGATTGCACTAACACTTGTCTTGATTCTTTCAACATATTTTGCAATGTTTTCTTCTTCTCTCATTTTCATTTGATCAAACTGTCCTCTTAGGCTCTCTGCTTTGGCTCTCTTCACATTGTCATCACCGCCATAGATTTTCTTCAGCTTGTTCCACATTTCATGAGCAGTTGTGCAGTCTTTGATTTCATCAAATTCTTCATAGCTAAGAGCTAATGCAATGTCTATCAACATAGTTTTATGGTTCTTTTTCTCTGCAATGTCTTCAACAGTCAATGTGCCAGTAGGAATTGTATATTCTTGATCAATATATTTGCATCTTGAATCACCAATGGAAGCCAAATGTAGTCTTATGAGACCTTGCCATGCTGAAAAGTTATTTCTGTTAAGCCTTGGAATTTCTCTTTTGTAAGACATCCTGATCTTTAGCTTAGGTCCTTGAAACCCTTCCTGTAAGCACCAAAAGCTCTGATACCAATTGTTGGAAATAGATACAGTAACTGAGAGGGGGGGGGGTGAATCAGTTAACCACAAAAATATTACCACTGATCCCTTAAATATCTTAACAAATTATTTACTGTGCCACTTGGTAAATATACAAAAAAATGTTGAAAACTTGATCCTTTAAGTGTGTAATAATTAAACTGTTCTTAAGCATTCATCACTGATTAACTTACATGAATAAAGAAAATAACATGAACACAAGAGACACCAAATTTACCATGGAAACCCAATATGGGAAAAACCACCAATGTAAGTAGTTACTATTTTTCACTCTTCTGAAGTGATGCCCGGTTAGAAGCCAACCTGGTAAAAGGTTACAAAACACACTGTTAGGTGTGACCTTGTTAGAGGATTTAATCACCTTGCTAGGAGTGGCCTTGTAAGAGGTCTTGAAACAATTCAATAGAACTATTACCTTGTTAGAGGATTTACAAAATGGTTGTTAAACCAACTCGGTTAAGAGATTTTGATATCATTGCTAAAATTGCTAGAGAGTAACAATGAAATAACCTGCAGCTGAATTGCTGAATATAGATCTCTATTCTATTTCACTAGATCCTTACTGATCAATTAAATCTTTGTTTCTCCTCAAGGATATCTGACCATCCTTCAAAATTCGCACACACCTTTCTTCAAAATGATTTCTGCATGCTATATATTTTATTCACCATTTGACCTTCTATATATATATGCCATTTCATAATCATTTAGATTGTCAAGTCGGCACTAATAATTATTATAACAGTCGGCTGGGATAAACAAACTGTAATAACAAAATTCTTTGAAAGGGCCGACCTTGCTCGATAAACATTAATCCTGAAAAGATTTCCTTCGGTGACCTAGAGAACTCGGTAACCACAGCGAACTTTGCAACATCCTTTGGAGACCAAGAGAGCTCGGTAACCACTAATTTTCCTTCGATAACAGAGGAGGCTCAGTTAACACTGTTACCCTATCACGTTTCCTTTAGACACCTGAGAGAACTCGGTAGACACTAAAAACCGCCTAGCTGACTGACTGAGCTCGGTAGATACTGAGAACCGCTTAGCTGACCGACTGAACTCGGTAGATACTAAGAACCGCTTAGTTGACCGACTGAACTTGATAGATACTGAGAGTGATAATTGATATGACATTTGTGTGACATCAAAGACAACACATAGCTAATCCAACAATGTCCTTCAGACAATTGTATCCAACAGAATGTTGTTTTGAATTGTTCAGATTCTTTCACCAACACCTGGTTATATCTAGAGAAACCATCCATCATAGACAATAACTCACATCCAGTGACTTTATGCAACATAGCCTCCATGTTGGGTAGTGAATAATTGTCCTTCAATGATGCAACATTCAGATTCCTAAAGTCCACACACAATCTAATATCACCGTTCATCTTTCTAACTAGGACTAAATTAGATACCCAAGTTGAATGCCTTATAGGTTGGATTATTCCTGCATCACTCAACTTGGCCAATTCTTGCTACATTTTAGGAACCAAAATTAGGTTAATGGGTCTTTGCTTTTGTCTAAATGGTTTAACATCTTTCTTTAATGGGATCTCATGTTGGAACGGGTCCTCTTTATAAGCTTTTAGGTAATCATAGGACCATGCAAACACATGCTTGTGCTTTCTTAACAACTTTATCAGGTTATATCTCAGCTGAGGGGCTAATCCTTTCCCAATATAAACCATTTGAGGTGCATTATGTGATCCCAAATTTCCTTCCTCCAGATTTTCAGCCTTAGCATTACTTGTTTTTGACATATAATCATTTTGACTACTATATAATGCTTTTAATTCAATTAAACCCTTAGGGATATAATTTGAACTAAAGTGGATTACCTCATTTCCCATGACCATTTCCTTACCTTCAATTTCCTCAACCAATGTCTTGCAGTCTATAAGTTGACTCTCATATATGTCAAGGCATTGTATAAATTTTAAAATGTCATGATCATCCTCAAAGACCTGCCAATTGTAAATGTTGTCTGCAACAACTGGTCTACTTTTTATTTCAACTATTGATACCCCAAACAAAGTTGAATCATCCCTTTTCAAAGCAACATTGGCCAAAAAATCAGCCATTATGTTCTTGGATCTTTCTACCCAACATATATTAATAGCATCAAACATTTCAATCTAATCCCATATTACATGTTTATACATTTTCAATCTATCATTCTTAACAACATACTTAGATCAAACTTGTGCCACCATAAGCTCAGAATCACCAAAAACCTTTAGACATTTTATCCCATGTTTGATAGCAATATTCAATCCCAATGACAATGCTTCATATTCGGCAATATTATTTATGCATTGAAAAGTCAATGAGAATGAATACTTAAAAGTGGTACTTGATGGAGATATGAATAGAACTCCAGCTCCTGAGCCTTCTTTTGAGCAAGCTCCATCAAGATACATCTGCCATAGTCCATTTTATTATTCTTTCAGTTCCAGAGCCAGTGGATCTGAATCTTCTTTTTGTGAAATGACCTTTTCCACTCTAAAATTTTCCATGTCAACATCCACACAACAATTCAACTCATCCATATTATTTAGCTCTATCATGTGTGGGGTTCTGCTTTCTCTGGATACTCTCACATTGTCACCATCAATATTGAAAGTTGAAAAAGATAAATCACACTAAATACTACCTCCCATTGAAGCACTCCATCTTCTTGACAATAACATTCCATAATGAGGTGGGATATCAACCACCAGAACACTCATTGTTAACAACTTGTCAGGGAAGGATTCCAATTTGTAAGGCAATGCCTTTATAGTACCAATAAAAGGGACCTCTCTTGAATCCATAGCTTGGCATCTTCCATGAGGTGTATCTACTTTTAAACCCAAAGATCTCATTATTTCTGTAGGCATAACAGTATTAGAGGCTCTTGAATCGATCATACAATTTCTTAACAACTTTCCATTTACTATTAGGGACAGAAAGAAAGGATCAACTATTCCTATCATAGTAATTACTGTTAGAGTAATCATACTTTATGCTTATTAATTAAATCACTTTGGTTTAATTAATTAAGTCATTTATTACTCTATTTACTTAAGCTATCTTTTAGGTGCATTATAATTAATATATTTATTAATTATAATGTGCAACCTAGCTTTATTTTTTGCTTTATAGCTTTAGGGTTTTATTGCTCACCTATATGGTTGAACCCTTTGTACATTCTTTTTAGATAATCTTGGAATACAATTGCTCTTTGCATGTCCATAAGATGTCTCTGGCTTTTTGGCCTCCATAGTTTTTCTTGCTTCTGTTCTTTGCTTCTTCCATGTGACAGGGTTATGCATGCAGGTGTTCTTGGAAGATTAGTATTTCACCTAACCTAACATGGTATCAGAGCCATCTTGTTGTTCGCTGTTCATGTTTTGTTGAAGTGATTCAGAAGCAAGACGTTATTTTTTGTTTTTTTTTTGCCTGCAAAAAAGAAAAAAATAATTTAGGGGGTATTTTGAGCAAAAACAGATGCCACCATTGCGTTCAGAAGGCCTAGGAGAGTCAAAAACCATATAAAATTTGTTATTTTTGGCATCTGGGACTTCTAGGTGAATTTTTCACCCTCCTAAGGCCGTACGACATGAAATTCGAGGTGAAATTTTTTTTTAAAAATAATTTTTTATTATTTTTTGCGTTAAAACTAACGCATCCAATGTAAAACATTTGGCGCCGCCGCCGCTCCACCGGCGCTCCACCGCCGCCAGCCAGCACAACGGCCCCGCGCCACCCTTCGGCGGCAACCACCGGTAGCTCCCTCCGCATGCTCCACCCAGTGCCGCCCTCCGCGCACTCCGCTCCTCTTCAGCGCCACCGGCGGCTCCGCTCGGACATCCCCCGCACCGCTCCACCGGCCGCCCTGCGGGTTTTTAAGCCCTGCAGGCCCTAGCGGTGGTCACATGGGTGACTGGGAGCTCTGGCTCCAGCCCCCTGCATGCGCCATGCGCCCAAGGGCTCAATTTTTTCAGCCCCAGGGGCTCTAAATTCTTCTTGTGGAGCCTTTCTAACCCTCCCGCGCTGTTTTTGCTCTATCTGGAGCATACGGAGGTCTTTTTTGGACTTCTTTATATCATCGGAAAGCTCTTTCTGAGCTCTTTCCGATTATGGAGGTTAGGATTTTTGGATCTGCTGTTTTGATAGTGTTTTTTTTGTCAAAGGTGATGTTTATTTTTTGCCTTTCGGGAGCCATATCTCGCTCATCCGGACTCATTTTTGGGCTCACCATATATCGTTGGAAAGCTAGTTCTGTGAGTTATTCAGTTGCAGGGGTCTTTTATCTAGATTCTACTCCAGGTTTTCTCTCCTCTAAGTTTTGCACTTTCGCACTCTGGTGGATTACTTGGGTTCTACAGGTCTTGGGATCTCTTCTTCTGTTCTTCTGGCTCACTCTTCTTTCTGACTTCTGAGCATTGTATGCTTCTCTTCTGTTGCATTCTTTTTCCTGTAAATGCACTAAGATAAAGTGCCTACCTTTGCATATCTGGGATCTTGTACTCCTTGTGTTTGTTTGTACTCGCACTCAGTTATAAAGTGCCATGGGGGGTTATGATGTTTTGCCTTTTGTGCTCATCCACCTTTGTCAAGTAAGTGTACCTTCCACGACATTAACCCATGCTGTGTGTCCAGAAGATCTATTCTTCTTCTTCGACACCGCCCTTTATCCTGTGCGTGTACTTCTGTTGCACTGTTGGTGTTCCTGATTCTTCTTCTTGCAGATGTTTCTGGCATTGCATTTTAGTGTTCCTATCACCCCTTTCCCTGTTCAGCATTATGGGGGGGGTTCACCTATTGGTTCTATTGCTTCCTTGGTTTGGTTGAGTGATCTACGTATACAGTTTTTGTTCCTATGTACTAGGCGGATGCAGTGGCTAGGAACCTATGCATTTCGGTGAGATGGATCATCTACTATATAGACACTCATTCATTCCTACTTTTGGAGGCCACCTCTTCGATTGATCAGCTCTTCAGACTTTGTCTTCTCTACCTGGTCATGCACTATTTCAGTGGGGGTTCCAGCAGTATTCTTCTGACAGTGTTTGCAGTTTCATGGTTCGGAGATGCTTCATGCTCTTTCTTGTTCCTTTCTTTGGGACATTCCCTAGATTGGAGGCTTTGTTTCCTTCATCTAGTTTATTTCTTGTACTGAGTACCTAATCAGGCCTTGTTGCCGAGACCCATTTTCTGCTTTCATAGCTGTGCTAGGTTAGCTTCCCTCTTGAGCTACGCTTAAGGGGGGGTGTTAGAGTAATCATACTTTATGCTTATTAATTAAATCACTTTGGTTTAATTAATTAAGTCATTTATTACTCTATTTACTTAAGCTATCTTTTAGGTGCATTATAATTAATATATTTATTAATTATAATGTGCAACCTAGCTTTATTTTTTGCTTTATAGCTTTAGGGTTTTATTGCTCACCTATATGGTTGAACCCTTTGTACATTCTTTTTAGATAATCTTGGAATACAATTGCTCTTTGCATGTCCATAAGATGTCTCTGGCTTTTTGGCCTCCATAGATTTTTCTTGCTTCTGTTCTTTGCTTCTTCCATGTGACAGGGTTATGCATGCAGGTGTTCTTGGGAGATTAGTATTTCACCTAGCCTAACAATCACAACATTTGTATCCAAATAAATCTGAGGGATCTCGGAGACAATCTCCCCACATTGGTTCTCAATTGAATCACTTGCAGCAGTAGCCATTCTACTAGTCTTGGTGGAATTTTGGGCACCAGAAGGAAGAACTCCTTTCACCCAACTCAAAGCCTTATCTTTATGCTCTTCTATTCTCATCATTTCTAATAAGGGGATTTTGACAGTAATCTATGACAACAATTTTCCCATGTCAACTGGAACATTTTTGGGGTCAACTACATCCTAGTTAATGATAGTAGCCTCCTTATTTTCTTCATGTTCTATAAGGCCATAATGATCCTTGTTCAGGGTTTTGACCTCTTTTTGGGTGGAAACAACAGTCTTCTGCAAAGGTTTTTTCTTTACTCTGTAAGTCACATTAGGGGGAGCAAATGTTACATTCTTCTTGATTTTAGTCCTGCTAACAATATCTGCAACCTCATTTTTGTCTTGAGTTTGTTTTACATCTTTGTCTGTCCTTTTGATGAATATACTGGATGATCTTTGACCTAAATCACCCACCACTCTATTTCTCAAATTGTAGTTACTCTTGGCTTGGGTGACCATGTTTGTTGTGATTTGTGCAATTTCTTCATCAGAAGGTCTTCTCAACACTATTGGCTCATCATTTCTTAAAGTGTTTCACTGGACTACATCCATGTGATTGTCTTCTTCATCAAAAAACACTTGCTAATGATAAATCTCATTTTTGACCTAAGAACTATAGACATCCTGGCTTTCATCTTCTTCAGTGGAATCCATTTCATCATATATGTATGAAGAAGTCATACCACATCCTTGATCATCATAAGACTCCTCATTGTTGTTGTCTTGCTCCTCATCTCTAGAAAAACTTTGAGCAATTGCATAGTAGTAGGGATCATGAGATGATTGGCAAAAAATGCACTAGGGGACATCATCATTCATATCTATTGTATTTATATGCAAGGGGTCTGGGGTCTTATCATTTGGTTTATCCTTTCTTCCAAGGAACACTGGCTTCCCATCTTTCCACTGAGTGTTTTAGGGATAGTTCTACATTCTTGGTAACTTGTTAAAGTTATTGAAGGATGGCCTATCATTTCCCTACACTCTACTATTCCTTGCTTCATTAGGCTTTAAATATTTTATTGCTTTCAAAATTTTCTTTAGACTATCATCATCTTTTGGTTTTGTATCAGACTTCCTTGGTTCCTTTCTATTTGAGACTAAAGGTTTATAATCCTCCCTCCTTCCCAACTTCCCTGATATTCTTCTATTGCTTTCTATATTAGTGGCCAGCTTGTAAGCTTCTGCAAGATTTCTAGGATTCGTATCTCTCATAAGATATCCCATTTTTGAATCAAAAGCATTCAGGTAAGTGACCAAACAAATCTTGTCATCTAGTTTGATAACTTGCAATAATTTATGCATTGCCTTCTAAAATCAAACACTAAACTCAACAACACCCTCATTTGGATTTTTCTTGATGTTTTTGAATTCATTAAGCATGAAACCTTCATTGGTTTTATCACCATATTGTTCTTTGAAAAAATGTTTGAACTGTTCCCATGAGCATATGCTAGCATGAGGTAAATTTCTAAACCAATCTCTAGCATCTTCGGTCAAAGACTGAACAAAAAGCTTCATGATCACATCATCAGGCTCAATGGTTTAGTCATCTATTACATCAATGAAGCTTTTCAAATTCTCTTCACAAGTACCTGCATTGCTTCCAGTGAATTTTGGAAGCTTTTTCCTAATTTCATTAGGGATGTGATTTGGGTAACCAGGAATCCCAATAAAAACCAATTGCTTATGTCTCTCATGTATGGATCCTATTTGAGATGGGCCAGCACCTATGGATGTCTAAATATTTGAAATAGTAGAAGTCTTGGGCATACCTAGAGTTCTAGCAGTGTTCAACACATTTGCACCCTATGCTTGAGAAGTGGAAAGTGTATTGGTGGGTCCAGAAGATTGCTTAAGGAAGTCAATATTTCTTTTTATCTTGGCTACAGTAGCCTCTAGCTCTTCCTTTTCTAACTCTTTGGAAAATAATTCTTGTTCCCTTTTGGTCTTTTCTAAATCAGCATCTAATCTTGCTGCTTGATCTAGGGACTTCATTACAGGATTTGGTTCATTTATTGAAATCCCTACAGCTTTTTTATTACCCTTGTCTCTAGGACTTCTTATGTCATAGATTTTTTTGGACAATAGGTCGGTCCTCTATTAGCTCAATTACTAGAACATGATTTATGGCTTCAAAGTCCAACAATTGCTTCTTCAACTGCTCTGCTCTGATCATAGCATGTCTAATCTTTTCCTCCTTTTCTTTCTCTCTCTTTTGCCTTATTTGAATTTGCTCCTGGATCTTTCTTTCCAATTCAAACACTTCTTCAAAAATTTCCTCAGAATTAGGAAGGGTTGTTTCAGATGAGGATTCTTGGGCAGGGACCTCCTCTTGGTGGTCATCAAGTATTTGGTGTCCCTGTAAGGGGGAATCATGGGGAAAAGAAGGAACAAAATCTTGCTTACTCCTAGTTTGGTTTCTAGATCTTCTCTTATTCCTAGGGATTCCTCTCCTATGAGGTTGAGCTCTCCTTCCATCCTTTTTAGAAGGTGAATAGTAGTCTTCATACTGATTTAATCCCAAATCAACTGCTTCCTCATATTCAGAAGTATTTCCTTCTTGATTTATTTGAACAGGATCCTATGTCCTTGTATTTCCTTTCTGCTTCCATGTAAAAGACATTTCATTTGTATTTTTATCCTTTCTCATTCACCTGAATGTATTGGGGAGCTCACCCTCCAAATTTGCTTCTGGATGATCCTTTTTCCAAGCTCTAGTATTTCTCATACTCATTATGATTTTTAAACCTCAATTGCACTGGTGTAGAGATTTGTAAGAGTCACCACCCAACTGTTTGGGAATTTTGTTTGAAATATGAATACTAATGGTAACCAACTGGTTTGTAGAGCATAGGAGCCCTAGCTCAACTAAGCCCTATATTGTAGAAAAGTTCTTCATAAGATCCCCAGCAGAGTCACCAATTTGTTAGGGATTTTTCTTGTAGGATCAAACTGACCTTGAATTCAGGCTTCTTAAGGCTGATTCAAATAAGAGAAAGACCTAATTACTGAGGATTAGATAAGATCCTCCATTTTTTAGCTCCACATACTCAGGCAGGTATTACCTTTTAATGATAACTGATTACACAATATTTATATGAGTGGACACTGATCTGCTTTTTGTTCTTCTTAGTGCATCAATCTATAGAATACTCTGCATATGACCATGATCAATTTGATGCAGAGTTTAACTAGGAAAAACATGATTGTAAATGAAGCAAAGATCAATGATTTAAGGATTCTCATCCTTCTTCCTTTTAAGGATGTGAAACCTAGATGATTCTCTCTTCAAGGAATCAAGAAATATAGACTGTGTACCTTTAGGGATAGTCCTATCTATCTTCTGCATTAAACATAAAATGAAAAATATACTGGTAATGATATGAAAGTTTCAATTTCTTCTTTGAAGATCTGTGAAAGATAAAACCATAAGAAACAGACACCAAACTAGTGCCTTATCCAATGGGCAAAAGAACTCTGAATGCCAATCAACCAGATAATTCTAAAAGAAATACAACAGTGTGCCTTGCATACTAGCCACAAATATAAAGGTAGAGAGACAACACTAGTATATGGAAGAAGTTGTAGTGTATTTGTATTAAAACCAACTTGCCAATTACATTCACAATCCTGTCACTTAGAAGATCAGACACAAAGCTTGGAAATTTGCTTCAAAACAATTTTGTTCAAGTTATTTTATATCTTTCCTATAGAACCTTCAGAACCTCTAAAAGTAAAAATAGTTGCCATATATATCACTAGTCATCTTGGAATCCCCAAAAATTAGGATGCAACAAGCTACAACTGACTAGGGCAAGGGTTAGGGTTTCACCCACAAAACCATCTAAATTCAATCAGAAATTAATACACTAGATGAAAACCAAGCAACCTAGAGAAAACAAATCCAAGAATGATCTCCATTAATGATATTTCTCAGAATAAGGTACCAAAGATCATGAATTCACCATGCTAATCAATCTGATCAACCACCTGCAACATGCCTCGAGCAATTGGTTACCCACTTTTCAAGGTACAAATCCTTCTGCAATCAATCATCAAACCCTCTGGACCATGCCGCATCAGTTGACAGATCAAATCTACCAAATCCAGCCACCTAAACATTCAATTTCAGTCCTTAGTCAATGAGAAACACTTAAAATATTTTAATCTGGAAGAAATGGCTACTTTATGGCACAAGACAACAAATCGATGGTCAATTTTCAAATCTGGGCTCACTTTAAATCATGACCATCAGATCTCTTACTTTTCCCAGGTTTCATTTTATCTTTAGTCGCGAGATCGCTAGACATCTTATTTAACTTTAATTATTCTTAGCTATTCGGTGACTAAACAGTCTCAAGATCTCACGGTCTTCTCCCAAACCGCCAAACTTTTTAGAGATCACGCAACTGAAGAAACTCTAAGTCATGCGATCAAAATACTAACTGCATTATTATTGGGTGACTATGTGACTGCAAGGACATTGTCTTTATACCCTTTGACTTTATCTGGAGATTACGTGACTAAGACCAAATTCTCAGTCATGGAACACTTTTTCTTCTTTCCCCAATCTGGTGACTATAGGAGCTCCTCCAGATTTTTCTATCTGGTGACTGGGTGACTAAAGTCTATCTCATAGTCGTGACAACTTTATTAACCTTCTAAAAATATTCAGTGATCAACCTATCTAGAGATCTAGCGACTAACAAAGAATCTCATAATCTCTTAATCACTTTGACTTTTCAAATTTCCTTCTAAGACTTTGCAACCACCATTGATTTTCTTTCTTCCTCCATCCTACGGTTCTCATTAAATTGTGAAAGAATTCTTGACAAAAATAATTTTATCCAGTGACCACGAGACCAACTGTCGCTGAATCGCTGAAGGTTTATCATTTAACTGTTGGAAACCTGAGATTCTAAGACTATACAGTCGCTAGATCACTTAATCAAATACTTAACGACCGGGGCAAACATGATGTTAACCCTTTCTTAACCCATCACTATCTAGAGACTTGGTGACAAAGAGCTTCACTGAATCTCATAACCTTTTTATTAACTAGGGTTAAGTCCTAAGAACGTGTGACTGAGACAAATCTCCAAGTCACGGAAAGATTTCTTAACTCTGAGTTAGATCTTGAGATTAAATATTGGTTGTTGATCTTCAACTCTATCCTATAGTCATCGACAGTCCTTGCTCAATCTCAAGATGTAAGATGACTTAACCATTAAATCATGAGATTGAGTGACTGAAGAGATCTATAACCACTCACCTGGTCACTGAATGTTTTGCACTTAACCGCTAGATTCAAGAGACTCTGAGACAACCTTCAGTCGCTAGATCACAAAATACCTTTAACCTCTAAATCTGCTAAGATCAATGGTTGTCGCATGATCGCATAGCCTAGGAAGATTCCATGCGATCATGTGCCAGCCGTTAGATCAAAAGTAATCTGAAAGCTGGGCCCCGCTGACAACATATCCAACTCACCATCCCATAACCAATAACCAGCCACCACCTCAGCACCTCCTGACATCAGGTCCACCTGTATAATCTTTATCTAACATGGGCCTACATTACAAGATTCAATAACTAAATCTCCATCACACAATCCTGATTTGACAGTAGTTGTTGGATCTCTAAACCTTATGTTGACTTTGAATTTTCTTAGGAGATCTGGTGATTGAAGCCATCTTGAAAATATTGATATAGTGATCGCCAAATCTCGGAATAAAATCTTGAGACTTGGCGACAAAGAGTCAATCGCTGAGTTGCTAACCGCGCAAGAGATAACCACCTTCTTTGGGAGATAACACGACCAAAGGAAATCCAAATCACTGAATGAAATTACTAACCACCTGGAAACCTAGAGAACTAGTGACTAGAGAAAAAGCTAACCGCTCAACAGATCGCTAAAGGATAACGAATATTCTGAAAACATTGAGAGATCTCAGGACAAAAGGATTTCAGGAAGTTGCTGGATTGAAAGGAATATTCTTATTTCTTTGGGAGACTAAGCAGCTAAAGAGAAAAATAAAGTGCACATGCTTTATAATCACTTAAGTGGCCTGAAAAAGGTAATGGCAAAATAGAACCAAGCCAAGACAAATTAGGTTTTTCCCTTCTAACGGCTAGAAATATGAAATGAGACCTAGGGTTTTTTTATTTTCAGGATATTCAAACCTAGAAAACCCTAAAGACTATAAAATTTTCAAAAACCATCCATGGCTTTAGGAAAAAAGGCAAAAATAGAGATTTTAACCAACAAAGAGATCATTCAATAAACTTTCCACTATCAAGGATCATCTAGAGGGCATTACTCCTTACAAAGAAACTTATAGCCTGGTATTATTTATTTCATGGGGACTACAACTATCCACTCAGGGCCAAAATTAGATAACCTCTGCTAGTATTATTATCATGCAATTAATATTCATAAATGTGAGTGGGTAGTATTAACTTCATATACTTCTATTCTAAGTATGTTTGCAGAGATAGATTTTGCCTCTTAAAAGTCATTTACTGAACTGTCACTTAAAATATCATATTGTTGTCTATTTAGTCTAAATGTCATCTGAGTGGACACTTGGTAAGGGGTAGTGCTCACTTAGATTTTAGTGTAGAGATACATTTCTTGGTTTTCTTCAAAAGCCCCCAAGGATAATATATTTAGGATAGGGGGGTCCATTGATATTGTACTAAGGCTTCTTAACTTTATTTATTACTACTAGGAGATCCTATCATATCTTTAGGGATTTGATTATGATATTTTGATGACCACATCCATCCTTCATACTTCTGCCATGATGGTTGTCAACATACTTATTAATTATAAAGTGTAGTAATTATTTTATTTAAAGACATTAATAGACATAATTTAGAGTTTATCAAGTTTTGATGATGATAGATCTTTCTGAATCCAAGCATGATTTACTGGTTTTTTAATATAGGATTAAGGATACTATTGGTACATTAATGCTGAATAATAATTGGGGATAGGACCTCAGAGATAATGAAGAAACCATTTTGCTTCAACATTTACTAATTGACTACTTAGACCATAAATCTACTTATTTACTAATTTTTTTATTTTATACATTATATTTTAAAATGTCTTATTTGTGACTACGCAATTTAAGTAGTTTGTAAGATTCACCTATCTATTATATAAATTCTAATATTATAATTGCTCTCCATAAACAACTTCATTGATCCCATCTACGCCCATATTTGTGAGAGAATCTGCTTCCTTGTTACCTTCACTATAAATGTGTTTTGCTTCATACTGAGGAATAACATTAAGAATTTCTAATATTTCTTCCAATTTTGAATTTAATTTCTAGTTGGGAGTCTTCTTTGTTCTAATGGAGTTAACCATAATTTGAGAATCACCTTCAATATCGAGTTTATCAATTCCCATAGCCTTGCAAATTTTGAGTCCTTGAAAGGATTTCCATACATTCTGCCATATTAGTCAAAGTTGGTTTAATAGATTTTGCACTTTTAACTATGATTTTTCCTTTCCAATCATGAATTATGCATCCTATTCCAGCAACACCTGGATTTCCTCTTGATACACCATCAAAATTTACTTTGTGCCAACCATATTTAGGAGGTTGTCATTTACATAAACTTCTCTCCATTTTACTATTATTACCCCCTTTACCATAAAGAGGTGGAATAATAAGATTTGGCCAAATTTTCCTGATTCTATTATTCCAAGATGAGAATGAACTTTCCTAATTCATAAGATTATGTAGTCTATTACTAATAATCTCAACAATCAAGGTTTGTATCTTGATCAAAAGTGTTCTAGTATCTAGTTTTTGGTTAGTAAATATTCTCCTATTGCATTATTTCCATATTTCCTAGATTAGTATAGAAGGGGATATTGTCCATATATCCTTATATAGGCTATTCCTATATAATATATTGGGCCACACTTTTAGAAATTCCACTATGGCCATAGGCATAGAAGAGCTCCAATTAAGACACTTTTTAAACCAAATCCAACACTCTTGCACAAAGGGACAATTGATGAAAATAAGATTGACATTTTCTTCATGATTTTCACATAGTGGACATCTGGATGGTCCTTCAAATCCTATTTTTCTAAATCTGTTAGCAGTTAATATCTTCTTTTGTAAAGCTTCCCATAAGGACATACCTACCTTGGGAGGCATGCTTTGTTCCAGCAAAGGTTCAAAGGAATGTCAAGGGTGTCCATATTTTAATCTATGATAATAGATTGATGCCCATTTTTAACTTTATATTTCTGATCATTTGATCATGTCCATATCAGTCTATCTTCCCTATTTTTAAGGGAGACACACCTTTCATTAAGAATATCTACTAATTTTTTATTTTCTAACTGATCTAGTTGAATATTGTTCAATGATCTCCATGTTGTACCATCTTCTAAAGATATATAATTTTTGACCTTGTCACCCCATAATCTTTTTAATGTATCCATGGTGATATTGGAGAATCCTATATTAATCATCAGGGTATAACCTCCCCATGAGTCTTCCCAAAAAAGAGAATCCTCACCCTTACCTATATCCTAATTAAGACTTTTATTAATAATATCTCTATTATTTATAATGAAGTTCCAAATGCGGGATCCCTTGACATGGTTTTGGGATCTAATTATGTTGACTGGGTCTGGATTATGAATATATTTGTTTAGAAGTTGGATTAAGGGTCATTTTGTATTAGGTTCTTGGAGCATCCTCCATATTAGTTTTTCCCCAAGAGCTTTATTTTTCCACTATAAATTTTTTATGCCTAAACCCCCTAGAGAAGTAGGTTTACATATATTATCCCACTTAATCAAAGCTAACTTATTTTTTCCTAAGGATTCTTTCCAATAGAAATCTCTTGGATGCTTATCTATGTCTGACTTGATGATGCTAAGAAGAGGTAGCACATACATTTGGTATGTAGGGATCGTTGAAAGGACAAATTTACTCATAGTTGATCTACCCACTTTAGTGAGCCATCTCCCTTTCCAAATTTCTTTCTTATTTTATATTTTAGTTATGATCTATTTCCACAATTTAGATGAATGTGTACCTTTATCTATGGGAATTCCTAAATATCTACATGGGAAATTGCAAATATTATACCCTAAAATGTTGCAAATTTTACTAGCTTTATAAAGGGAGGTATTTATGAAGAAAACTTCAGATTTTTTGGGATTAACCTTTGTCCAGATGCCTTCATATATACAACCAGGAAATCTTTGAAGCTCTTGGCCTCTTGTTTGCTACTGCTTCTAGGGAAAATGGTTTCATCAACAAACTGTTGATGAGCTACATTAGAAACATTATTGGTAACCCTAATTCTTGTTATCTTTCCTTCTAGGTGTGCCTTTGTAATGGATCTTCCTAATGCCTCTACCATGATTACATAAAGAAAAGGGGATAGGGGGTCTCATTGCCTAATACCTCATGATATATCAAAAAAACCTTTAGGTGTACCATTAATCAAGAGAGAAATCCTAGGAGTAGAGATACAATTAAAAATAAGGGTTATCCATTGTTTGGAAAAACTAAATGCTTCCATGCATTTACATAAAAATCTCCAATCAACTTTTTCATATGCTTTAAGGATATCCACTTTTATTAACATATATGATTATTTATTGCATTGAGCTGAATGTATAATTTCTTGAGCAATAATGATCCCATCTAGAATTGATCTTTTGGGGACAAAACATGTTTGCTCTTCAGAGATAATGATTGGCAAGAAAGTTTCCAATCTATTAGCCAAAGATTTTGAAAGGATTTTATAAATAGTATTACATAGGGAGATGGGGTAGAAATCCCCTGGTTCTTCACAATCTTCCTTCTTAGGAATGAGCATAAAAAAGGTATTATTGATTTTAGACAGTATTGTGCCATAATTTCTAGTGGCCTCCATTGCTTCCCAGATGTCTTCCCCTAGAAAGTGCCAACATTTTTGGAAGAAGCTTGCTTGGAAGCCATCAAACCTAGGGGATTTATCTGGATGAAATTGAAAGAGTGAATTTTTAACTCATCTATAGACAACTTCATGTTCATCCATTTATTATCAACTTCTGAGATAAGTTTGAGAATAGAAATTAAAAGTTCCTTTTGAGAGTTTAGGTCAGAGAATTCAAAATTATTAAGGAGATCTTTATAAAAGCTCACAAACTCTAATGTTATTCATTTAGGGTTGTCTATATTATCTCCATTAGAGTTTTTAATCTTGGTTATTCAGTTTATATTTCTTCTATTTTTAAGGTTGTTGTGAAATTGTTTTGTGTTATTGTCACCTTCACTTAACCACGTTTCTCTAGATTTTTGTTTCCAATAAATTTCTTCTTTTAATAATATTTCTGTATACCTTGTCACTAGGTCTTTTTCTTTATTATAACTTGACATATTGTTGTAGGAGCATCCATGTCACAATGATAGTGTTGTAATTTTCCCCCTCTTCATACTCATTTATGTCTCTATTTTTTACTGTTGTTGGCTTCTTGTAAGTGTCTCCTCATCACGTATTCATACCTTTCTCTATTACTTCTTTATTTAATATTTCAATCTCATTCTCTATTTTTATTTTATTTTCAAAAATATTGTTAAATTTGTTTTTGTTCCATTCCATAATCCTATGTTTGATGGTCTTAAGCTTAGAGACTAGGCAAAACATTTTAGAACCGGAGACTTTAATCTCTTTCCACCATTGTTCTAATAATTGCATAAGGTCGTCATATTGAAACCACATAAATTCAAATTTTAAAGGACATCTAAGAGGTTTTAAAGCTTCTGTAATATCTAGTCTTACAAGAAAATAATCTGATTCGGCATTTGGTAAGATTTCAGCTCCGAAATTATAATAAAAAATGCTTTTGTCCCCACTAAGGAGGAAGTGATCTAATCTCTCAACAATATTACTAAAACCAACTTTGTGATTATTCCTTGTGAAAATGCCATTAGAGGTTGGGATATCAACAAGATGATCATTACGAAACCATTGGTTGAAATCCTTTTGGGACTATGAAACATACTTTGAGCCTCTGAATTTTTATTTAATATCTAGAATAGCATTGAAATCTCCTCCTAATATATATATTTCATTTTGATTATTGGTTAATTGACCTTCCAAGATCTTCCAAAGTTATTTCTTGTCATTATTATGAATGGGGCCATAGATAATAAAAAGGTTAAACTTTAGTGCACTTTGAGTACTTTTGATTGACCCTGACATCCAATTATTCTAGCTAGCTGTAATTTCAAAAGCAATCTTCCCAGGATCCCATAACACCGCAAGACCACCCAAAGCCCCTTCAGAAAAAACTATTTCCATCTTCCATATACCTAACTTTTGACTAATTTTTTTTCTTTCTTCTTTGCTTAATTTAGTTTCCTGTATTAAAATTATTTCAAATTCAAATAATTTAAGGTTTCTTTTTAATAATCTATGCTTGTTAGTAGCATTAAGGCCCCTAACATTCCATGCTATGATTTTCATTGTGATTTGGGAAGGAACATCCCCTTCCCTACATGGATAAGGTTTTTATGTTTTGGTTGATCATTAACATTGCCATCCAAAGCTCTCAGCTCATTAATAGATTTCCTACCATGTTTTTTTTTTGGTTTTTTTTTCTGTTTAAGAGTTATAGGGCTAGATAAACCTTTGATAGTGGAAGAAATCCCCAATTTCCTATCTATATTGGTAAAACCATTCAAACATTGATTGATATCTTTGGCCAATAACATAGAATCCTCTTGAGGGCCCTCCTTTCTATTTTCATGGTCAATTTGTGAGGAGATGCTAACATTCTCAAAATTAGTTTCTTGATTAATCCTAGGGTTGAAACCATCTTCAAAGTCAATGAGATATTTTCCATATTCTTCGAGGAGTGTATTTTGATCGGAGGAAATAGATAATTCTTTATAGATTTCTTCTAGTTCAATTGGTATAGAGAATACAGGATCAATATTTAAATCACTTTTCTTAAGTTGTTCCTTCAAGTACCACTACTCTATCTCATTCATTATCTCATTTTGAACTTCCCTTAGATCTTCCATTAAACTTGCAACCAGAGTCATTTTTTGTTCAATCAACTAAACTCTACCTTCTTGATTATGGTTACCATAGTTAGTATCAATATCTATGTTAGTGTTAATTTTGTCCATAGTACTACTATGGTCAAGGGGATGCATTAAAGGGGACTTCTCATCTTCCTTCTTAGGGCCTGCAATATTCTTGTAGATAAATGATTGATCTTGATTAATAGTTTCCATATTATCTATAGACATAGGACCAATTTGGACTGTGAATCCATTTGAGTTGTTAAGAAAAGTGCATCCTATATTTTGGTTTTGGTAAGGGGTGTTTAGATTCTTAGTCACATTACTAATCTGAGTATTTGAGAAATTAGTACTTTTATCCTTACTATTCTGATGCACCTGGATTCTCAAATCAATTGGTGTGGAATTATCCTTAGATTCATTTCTATTTATACTATATTCAATAATTACATGGATGATGATAAATGTACCCATATTACTGATGATTTCAATTGGTGGTATAAGTTTTTCATTTAAGTTCATTCATACAATAATAATCTTACCTATATGTTCCTGATCAGATTCTATTAGATCTACGAAAGTACCTATACTATTACCTATCTTACTTAGAAATTCCTTGTCCATGAATTCCAAAGGGAGATCATTAAGGAGGACAACTTTTCTACAAGAAATTTTTTTAGCTTGTAAGGCATAAAGAGAGGAGTCCATTCTAGGGTTGTAAAATCTAATTTTCTAAATTTTGGTAATCCTTCTGCTATCAATCTATTCTTTACTTCTCTACTTATGCATTTTAGGCAAATGAAGTTTTCAGAGAGATTTGATATACTTACCTCATTTCATAGTTTTTCCCTTAACCATTCAATAATCTTGTTGACTGGTACTCCAAGACCATTCCATCTGCATAATAGTCCATACCCTACACACACTTCTTGTATATTTTCTATTGGTCCTTTTTTTAAATCTATTTTCAAATATTTTCTGTTAGGTCGTTCCAAGATAAGATTATCAATCCTAGGGTTTGGTTCTATGTTAGATTTTTCTTTACACAAATTTTAAAGATTTTCTAGAGAGGTTTCATTACTAGGGATCCCTGTGGTTAATTCTCCTCTGCTAAGGTAAATTTTCCACTCATAATCCATGTTGGGAACATTCTTAATAAATTTAGGGTGAAGAGTTTACATTATTCCTAGCTAGTTGAGTCTAATTGGTGCTAATCGAGACTGATTGAGATCCATCCTAACAATAATAGTGCCACTATTTTTATTTTGTCTTGAATTCACCATTTGCACATATTCTCCTAAACAGTTATCAATTGCTTTCAAATTTTCTATATGTACTAATTCTACTAGGATATCAGGGATGAAGATTGCCTTATCTACTTTAAGATTTTTAATTTTTTTGGATCAAAATTTGGTTGCCAATCTAAAAATAAAAATTTACATCATTTGAAGCTAGGGAATTTTGAAGATAAAAAACCTTTTTTTATTTTACTGTTCAAACATTTAAAAAAAAGAAACCCTTCAGAAAGCTGAACAATACTTACCTGTTCTTGATAGTTTTGCTTAAAACATGCTATTATCTATTCTTTAGTAGATCCAATACCTAACCACCTAGAAAATATTCCTTTCTTCTTACATATATCAACTACCATATCCAAATACCCCTTCTCAAAACTAGGGCATATCTCTAGTTAGGCTCCTCTTTTTTTGAAAATTCACTCTCTAACTCCCAAGACACCGAAGATGCTGGATCATTTTGGTGGGGAAGCACAAATTGGGAAATCCATTTTCTTCTATGAAGAGGGCTATATTTCCTATTTTGAGATTAGTTCAGATTAGTTAGTAGAGGTATCTTATCATTGGAGTCCTTAATATCCACCTAATCTAGAACATTCCCCCTCTGATGTGAAGGGGAATAAATATTAGGTTTCTGAATAATCTCTAGATCCTTGAGTGGGTCAAACTTGTTTGCCAAAGATAGATGCTTGATCACCGAATGGAAGGGGATTGAGATTTTCTTTTTTTGATTCTTATGTAAAATGACCTCTTTCCAATCCATGTCTTTAACTGATGAAATATCGACATTTTGATTAGACCTAGGGCACACTTGATTTCCACGCGTTCCACCTCTCCTCTTTGCATACTGAGTGTCATCGAGGTCATGAGTTAGTAAAAGCCTAGAATGAGGAAACCCTTGTGCCTTGGTAATTTCATTGTGTCCTGACAAAACCTTTGTGGTCAGACCTGACGATGAGTAGATCGAGGCAAAGATGGCCAAATTCGCATATTTGGTCATAGAAAAAAGGGTAATTTGTCTATCTAGAGCATCTACACTACATATTTTTTGAGAATTGTGAAAAGCCAAAGCCATTTTTTTTATTGAGTCATGAATGTACCTTGTTAAGAATATATTCATTACAATGACATCTTAATTTAATAATCATTTATTAAATTAATCTATTAAACAAACGCTTATAAAATAAGCCTTTTATTTTAAAATAACAAACTTAAATTATAAAACTTTATTAACATTATTAAAATCTTCTAATCTAATATAATCAATTTAAATAAACCATTAATAAAAAGAATCTATTAAATTAGCAAATTTAAATCTATTTAAACATCCTATTTAATTAAACTAAATCCATAATATTTAAAACACACTTTAATGTAAATAAAACAAACTATATTAAATAACAAATAAAAAAATATACAAACCCTATATATGTTGCCTAGGTTTATGGCAGAGGCAACCACCATGGTACCACCACCATTGTCGGTGGTGGCTGCCATGGGCAGCACCACCATAGTTGGCGATGGTTTCCATGAGCAATGCCCCCATCGCACGGTGGCTACGCCACTACGTGGGTGTGATGCCCAAAATTTCAGGGCAAAACACAACCAACAAATTTTTTTTTAAAAGGATAAAAGTGATAATGTTAGCTTTATTCTATAGGGAGGTTAACCAATTCCCGGATAAGCTCATATCGAGACCAATAAGTTTGTGATGGTAAGATACCGACTTATGATACTATCGAATATGAATTAATATGAGTTCAATTAGTACTTACAAATTATTAATTAATTTCTAAATATATATAAATACTAATTAGATCTATATTTACATCGTACCCATTTAATCAATGTACTTTTTTAGCTCATTAAACGATCTAAAAGGGTAACATTAGTTAATGTTTATAATTAAATATTTTATGTATTATTAATTAATAATTATAATATAATAATTAATTAATATAGTTATTAATCAATTATTAAATTATAATATATTAACTAATAATATGAGCAAACCTTTTTGATAATAAAATTGCTTTACATAAAATCTATCTAATGTTATTAATAACTCATGAATCTCAAAATAACATATTTAATTAATATCCTAAACTATCTTAACAATTTACTAATTAATCTTATCTTCAAAAAAATCCTACTCAAACAACCTATCAAAACAATCTACTAAATATCCTACTCAAAACAACCTATCAAAACAATCTACTAAATATCCTACTCAAAACAACCTATCAAAATAATCTACCCTATCTCCCTTATTAACTCCCATCTCCCCTTTCTATTCTCTCCTCATCCACGTGCCATGAGGAGTCTATAACCCAAAAAGGCTAAGGGGGCGCAAATCAAGGAGGATGAGGTGTGCTTTGGGTGGGGGATTCAATAATTAGCAAGGTTTAGAGTGCCCACCTACCCATTGCAAGTTTCAAAACAAAGGAAACTTTATAACAAGTTTTTATCTTCCTCCAAAAGCTGCGTGGGTTGAAGACCAGATTTAAAAGCTAACCAAAAAAATGGACTTGCTGATGTGTCACCAAGGACACCATCCCATCCATGAAAAGGTTTGGAAAATAATGACAAAGACTTGCACCCAACACCTGCGCCTAGGGGGAAGACTTTTATAAAGGTAAGTGTTGATATTTTTGGATAATGTTTATTTTATTGCTTTGACATAAGGTGGCAAGTTTAATTAATATAAAAAGACTGTGGTAAGGATTTTTGTATGGGATTTGTATTCCATACAAAATCCAAAGAGCATTTTGCTTTCTTAAAATTTCTGGGAAGTGCTATTTCCATATGCACTGTTTTTTTTTTTATCTCTTTTATTTTCCATTACTTCTTCTTAAGCAAGTTGACTTAATATCTCAACATGAATCAATTTGTAATCACTTAAGCATTAAGATATCAAAGGTCTAAAATAAGATTATTAATCCAAGGGTTAATTATAGTTAAATTTGAACAACTAAAATAGATACATTATGAAGCAAACATGCTCATTTCAACATTACCCTCTTGATAAGATAGTGATTTCTCTACATTTCCACATGACTTAATTCATTTTGAATGCTTTGTTTAAGTGCATAGCATATGGTTAAGGAGGAAATTAGACTAATCAAATGTATTTAATAGTCATCTTTTGAATGAGTTAATTGCTAAGTTTCAGTTCAAATTCAAACTAAGTCTTTTATCCCTAATTCCATGTGGATCAACAAGCTATCAAATTTGTTTGCAGAAATATAGGAAGAGATAAAGTATATAATCTTGTTGCAATTCAATTGACAAAGTAAATGTAATGTATTCCATACAAAATCCAAATCCAAGTATTCAACCATCTAAAACATCAATTTATCAATATCAAATTTAAGAGGTCTAAGAGAGGTGATTATTTTCCTTCTTGATTGCAATACAAAAATCAAATACATACAATGATCTTTCACAATATATAATCACAATGAGTTGATACTTGCTTCTCTTTTGAATTAACCAAGAACACTTTACATATTGTCTTTCTTTACAATTAAGGGAATACACATCTTTGCTCCATTTCATAAGCTATTCAAATTACAATGAATGATAAATATAAACAGCAAGCTTTCTTCCTCCATATCATTTCAATATACCAAAAAAAAGTGTGCCAAAGGAGTGATTGAATTACAACATTCACATTTTACAATAATGCTCATACATCAAAGTATGGTTTCTTCCAACAAGCATAATCAAGGAATTGAGCTCCTTCCAACTTCATTCACTTGAACCTTGACTTCAAAACCTGCCATGAACAAATAGGATAGGAACCATGGGATGCTCACCTCCCATCCTAGGCCTCTCATGAGGCCACCCCCGAGCTTGGGGAAACCACAATTAACGGGTAACAAACACTCATACACAAACCACTACAAGAACATAAACATATGAAAAACCCAAAATCCCTCAAGGTGAAAAACTAAGGAATTCCAAGAATATCCTTTATGGGGTGTGAGTGGGCAAATCATGGAGAAAACCATTGCATAACAAAACAAGGCCACACATGGACCCAAATATTTCTATTTCATACAAGGCTCACATGGCCATTCTTCCCTCCTTATACCCCCATTGCCACAAGGGCTAAATGCAAGGTTTCTTGGGGAAAATCACTCACCCAAGTTCATCTTTCCTCTCACATGGAGGAGACTCTACACATGGAGTTGCCTCCATTTCCACACCCCCTCTTGACTTCTCTTCCCTCCCAAGGGTGAGTGAGTCCAAGAGATACAACCCAAATCCAAATTACAAAGAAAATACATTGCATGCTTGCTCTCACCATGACCAACCATGGGAAGCTAAAACACAACATAAAACAAAGCAAGCTTCCTCCATGTCCAACCATGGGGAGCTAAAAACATCAACACAAAACATATACAACTTCTAAAACCATAAGAGCAAGGCTTCCTACCTCAAGTCCAATGCTAATGGAAGGATTGTTGAGCCCTTATGCAAACTCCAAGCTTTTTTTCTAACTTTTTGGAACTCTCTAAAAAATAGAGAATGGGTGAATACCCTATCCTTTGCCAAAATTCCTCTAAAAAGGCCTCTAAAACCTACCCCCACAAACCTCATTAATTAGGTCCTATCAAGCAAGTTTCAATTTCGTTCAAGGTTGCACATGAATTTTTAAAAGGGTCAACAAGTCAATTTTAGGCTATTTATAAGGTGAAAATACCCCTAACCCATGGGTAGATGGAATGGGTTAACTAATAAGGCATAAAACCACTTTCTAAAGCCACTATTAACCCTCTAAATTCACTTCTAGGAATAAGATGGAGAATGGGGAATGGAAACTACATTATAGTTCCTATGGCAAAAAGGCGTGCTAAGATTTCCCTAAAACTCCTAGAATATGCTCTCACACAACACTCGACATACCTTGATAACATTTAACATTAGTGTCAAGTGACACTTTACGAAATAACATTTCACACAAGGTACGTCCAATGTCACAACACATAACATTAATACACACATACATTTCAGATTACTGTTACGAATAAAAATACTTAACAACGAGGCCTCAGGTCTCTTAATAGACGGGGCCTTGGTTTAACTGGTTGCCCTACGTTCAAAGTGATTTCTCCGAATGTGTTTTCCATGGTCCTTCCACCTGCAATACCTCAGTGCAGCATCAGTAATTCAAAGAAGAAAACCAATACATTAAACATGCATGATATAACAATAATCATTCAATTGCATATAATATTCATAATTAAATTGCATAATTCAAATGAAATTCCATAGCATAATTCAAATATCATCAAGATCATCAGGTTCACAAAACATCATATAATAACATAAACCAAATCCACACACTATGGATCCCATATGCAGAATCATCAAAATGAATAGTCTAACGAGTCAACATAGTATATTAGTAGTCGACAGAGTCCAAGTATCTCTAAAAGTAACATAATCAAAATGATAGGCTAATATCTATAAAACAGGATCACTATGTGGGCCAAAGGTGGGCCTCACATCCACCCCCTCTAGGCATGAACATCCTCCTGGAGTTCATCGAAGAGGTGCGGATACTGGGCCCTCATCTGTGCTGCATCCTCCCATGAGGCTGTGACCTCATCATAGCAATCCCACTGGACCCTAACCTGGTCCAGCGTTCTGCCTCAAAGTCCCAACGTCCGTCGAGCCAAAATGCGAATGGGCTCTAGGGCCAGCTGGCCATCTGACTCCACCTGCAAGGCATCCCAATCAATGATATGAGACTCATCATAAATATACTTTCACAAAACTGATACATGGAACATATCGTGGATGCGTGACAGGCTAGGTGGCAAGGCTAGTCGATAAGCAACGGGCCCTATCCTCTCTAGGATCTCAAACGGACCAACAAAATGAGGTGCGAGCTTAGAGCCTTTTCCAAAATGGATTGGACTCTTGTGCGGTTGCACTCTCAAGAAGACTCTGTCCCCCACAAGGTAGGCTCGGTCTATTCTCTTCGCATCTGCATACTTTTTCTGTCTATCCTGAGCCTCTAAGAGACGCTGCCTAATTAGGGTGACCTGCTGCTCCATATCTTGAACTAACTCAGGACCAATGGAAACTCTATCCTCGATGCTATCCCAACTCAGTGGGGTCTTGCAAGGTCTACCATATAATGCCTGGAAAGGAGGCATTCCCAAAGATGCATGATGCCCATTATTATAGGCAAACTCCACAAGGTGTAGATACTCCTCCCACGGGGTCTGATGATCCATAACATACATGCGAAGCATGTCCTCTAAAACCTGATTGACCCTCTCGGTTTTCCCATTTGTCTCTGGATGATAGGCTGTGCTAAAATTGAGCCTAGTGCCCAATGCTACCTGAAGCTCTCTCCAAAAGGACGAAGTGAAAAGAGAGTCTCTAACTGAGATGATCTTATGAGGTATGCCATGAAGTCTGACAATGTCTCGTAAGAACACCTGGGCTACTGCGGGTGCTGTAAAGGTAGTACGAACTGGAGAAAAGTGGGCCACCTTAGTCAACCGGTCCACCGTCACCATAATAGCATCATGGCGTTGGGAAGACATCGGGAGACCAACTATAAAGTCCATGGATATAACCTCCCACTTCCATACTGGAATATCATGTGGCTGCAGGAGTCCTCCAGGATGGCGGTGCTCTGCCTTAACCCGCTGACACTCAAGATATCTGGCCACTATCTCAGCAATCTGCAATCTCATGCTTGGCCAATGATACAGTTGTCTCAAATCTGCATGTAGCTTCTTAACCCCGGGATGTGCTGCATATGGTGCTCTGTGAGCCTCATGTATAATGAATGCACGCAAATCTCTGGTAGAAGGTACATAGATACGCTCTCGATGGTGTAGAAGCCCATCGGACTCTAAAGTATAATCAACATACTTCCCCTCCAAGGGTCTATGGGATCGAATCATCTCACAAACCTCAGTATACCACTCATCTTCTTGAAGATGACGGAGGATCCGACCCCTCAAACCTGTGCCTGTAGTCATAGAATAGATATCGTGCCTTCTCCTGCTCAAGGCATCTGCAACCACATTCTCCTTCCCCTTGATGTAGTGGACATCAAAGTCATACTCACATAAGAACTCCATCCATCGCCTCTACCGAGCATTAAGGTTTGGCTGGGTAAATATATACTGAACACTCTGATGGTCTGAATGAAGCTCAAAGCGGTGACCTAAGAGGAAGTGTCGCCATCGCACTAAGGCATGTACCACTACTGCAAGCTCTAAATCATGTGTAGGGTAATTGAGCTCATGAGTCTTAAGCTTCCTAGACTCGTAAGCAATAGCTCGCCCTCCATGCATAAGGACTGCCCCTAATCCATCCAATGAAGCACTTGTGCATACCGCAAATTCCGCTGAAGGATCTGGCACTGCAAGAATCGGTGCATTGGTGAGTGCTCTCTTGAGCCCCTGCAAAGCTCTCTCTCACTTCTTGTCCACTCGAACTTCTTCCCCTTTCGCTAAAGGGAAGTGATAGGATGTGCCACTTAGAAAATCCTTCAACAAATTGTCTGTAATAACCGGCTAGTCCCATGAAACTTATAACTTCAGTCACTATGGTAGGTGCTAGCCAATTCATAATAGCCTCTATCTTTGATGGGTCTACTGAGATCCCATCACCAGATATGACATGCCCCAAATACTTAACCTCTATTATGAAGAAGGAACATTCAATAGTCATCGATCTCTTAAGGTCAATCATAACATCATAGATCTTTCCTATTAGGGTACATGATTACCCAAAGGATGAACTTCATAATACTAACACCCGTGCAAGGCCACTTACAAAATTGTATGTCTTATAAATAATTTACACCACCATGGTTTGCCAAAACACCAACTTTCACCTACTCCAACTACAAGGAAACTGATCATTTATGCTATTCATCATAAAAGAGCATGGATCTGATCTATCGATCCTATAGTACCTTCCGACATGGGATAATATCTCTTTCAAGGTGTTACCTCATATACACACGATTGGTGGGACTCTTTAAAAACAAAGAGGGTACAAATGACATAGGACTGGCAGCCAAAGAGAGTGCTCATAGTAGTCACCCAAAAAAATAGATACAAGGAATTCTCAAAAAGCAAATCTGTCTGCTTCAACTTCGAATGCAAAATAAAAAGTGACCTCATTTCAATCGAAAAGAAAAGAAAATAAAATAAAATAAAAAATCAACGATGGCAACTGCCAAGATAAGAACTATACAGTTGGTGACAAAACCCAATCAAAGAAAACAAAACAAAAAGGTACCAGTCCAATACGTAGAAAGTTCCACCAAGAAGATAAACGACTCAAGAAATCCATAAGCAAAATGAAACAACTGACATCAAATCCAAAAGGAGTACCCACCACAGAATACTGAGGAATTTCAACCTTTAACTTACATATCCATAGGTGATTCAATCTATACCTCGACTAGGGGCACCATACTTTCATTGCCTGAAGCAATAATTAAACGAGCCTCCTTTACCTTACTTCGGTACTACAATGCTTTACTTAACATAGGTTACTATCGTCCATCTCCTATGACTAATTAGCCTTCCCAAGCTGTATCATAAGTTCCCAATGCTTCGAGAAGGTCCTAGTCTATACAAGGAGAAATTGTTGATGATCATGGAGTATTTCCATCATAAAAAAAAATTTACATCATGGCATGGGCCCCACCATAACTTAATAATGTACATCCTGTGAGGGTATAGAACAATTTTCCACCCCATACTGAAATGGTTAGGCCATTCTACCCAGTTTCTACATCACTCCGATGTTATAAGGGTTTGGCTTCTTTGAGGTATTCCCATAGCCATCCTAGGGCACCCACACACGATGATGTTGGTATGACCATTCCATAATGTACTCACACATGCTCCTCACATACATAACTCAAAAGGGTTACTATGCATACATGAATACTTTCCTAGCAAAGCGTAATGGCACAAAGGTTCCTAGAGTTGAACCTAGTGCTCTGATACCAAAATGTGATGCCCAAAATTTCAGGGCAAAACACAACCAATTTTTTTTTTTTTTAAAGGATAAAAGTGATAATGTTAGCTTTATTCTATAGGGAGGTTAACCAATTCCCGGATAAGCTCATATCGAGACCAATAAGTTTGTGATGGTAAGATACTGACTTATGATACTATCGAATATGAATTAATATGAGTTCAATTAGTACTTACAAATTATTAATTAATTTCTAAATATATATAAATACTAATTAGATCTATATTTACGTCGTACCCATTTAATCAATGTACTTTTTTAGCTCATTAAACGATCTAAAAGGGTAACATTAGTTAATGTTTATAATTAAATATTTTATGTATTATTAATTAATAATTATAATATAATAATTAATTAATATAGTTATTAATCAATTATTAAATTATAATTATTAATTAATAATACATAAAATATTTAATTATAAACATTAACTAATGTTACCCTTTTAGATCGTTTAATGAGCTAAAAAAGTACATTGATTAAATGGGTACGACGTAAATATAGATCTAATTAGTATTTATATATATTTAGAAATTAATTAATAATTTGTAAGTACTAATTGAACTCATATTAATTCATATTCGATAGTATCATAAGTCGGTATCTTACCATCACAAACTTATTGGTCTCGATATGAGCTTATCCGGGAATTGGTTAACCTCCCTATAGAATAAAGCTAACATTATCACTTTTATCCTTTTAAAAAAAAATTTGTTGGTTGTGTTTTGCCCTGAAATTTTGGGCATCACATTTTGGTATCAGAGCACTGGGTTCAACTCTAGGAACCTTTGTGCCATTACGCTTTGCTAGGAAAGTATTCGTGTATGCATAGTAACCCTTTTGAGTTATGTATGTGAGGAGCATGTGTGAGTACATTATGGAATGGTCATACCAACATCATCGTGTGTGGGTGCCCTAGGATGGCTATGGGAATACCTCGAAGAAGCCAAACCCTTATAACATCGGAGTGATGTAGAAACTGGGTAGAATGGCCTAACCATTTCAGTATGGGGTGGAAAATTGTTCTATACCCTCGCAGGATGTACATTATTAAGTTATGGTGGGGCCCATGCCATGATGTAATGGGCATAGTGGGTAGCACGTCTCGTCGTGCTGGACCATTGTTCTCGGCACAGTGGCCGCAACCCCTGCGCGTGGCACCAAGGCTAGGGGTGAGGTTATGGCTTTAGCCCGCCTCCCTCAAACACTAATTCATTTCATTTTTTAAAATTGAAAACTTTAATAATATGTCCCTTTTTATTAATAGCCTTTTTTTAAGAATAAACATTTAATAAGTAACCAAATTTCACAGAAGTATAATAAATAAATTAACTATAATAATTAAAAATATATATTATTGCTCGTGAAAATGTTTTTTGTTGTTTCTTGAAATAGTGGGCATATAGCCAATTTTTTTTTTTAAACTTAAAAATGCATTCTATTTTAGGGCCTAAACACATTGTAGGAACTGAATTTTAAATTTGGGCATTTTATTTTTTGATGAATTTTCAAAAAAAAAATTCTAAGTACAAATGGTAAAATTGAAATAAAGTTTTAGATAATTTCACACTTAATAAATTTATTTAATTTTTCAATGCACAAGGTAAGAGTATGAAAATTGAAAAATACATTATAAATTCCATAAGCCATAACATTGCAACTAACCATTAATACATTATATTGAATCTAATTGCAACGAATTTAAATGACAATTAAATCCATCATTTCTGAAGTTTGCTAAAAATCAAATAACTCTTACACATAAAATTAAATGGAAACTATGAATTTACATGGCATCATGATCCATAAGTATCCTTTCCTATAATAAATTTAACAATTTAAAAAGGTAAGATTTACAAGGAAATCCCTGATTTCCAAATCTCACATAAACACGTAATGCAAGGTTACAACAAATTTTACATGTTTCAATATCAAGCTCAACAGGTCTGCCAGGTCCTAAATCTAATGGGTACCTGATAGAACGAGGTTGACCAAAAAGGCTCACCTCCCAACTAGGGCCTTCTCAAGGACACCCCCGAGCTAGGGGATCCAGTAAGGAACATGTAACAAACATGAATAACAATCATGAAGAAAATATTCAACACTAAAACTCTTAAGATAATTTCCCAACATGGTTTAACAAGAGGAATGTCTCCAAGAGACCTTCTTGAAATAGGGGTAGTGGTGGACTAATAGGAGGAGAAGCTACAATATAAAGTACAAAATTTCACAAGCCACACATAGACTTGGAAAGACCATCTTCAAAAAGATGGAGTCTAAAAACATCCTTATGCCCCCAAGTGTCCATAGGCCATACTTGGTATCATGGGTATCATGAAACCCCATGTTTATCCCTCCACAAATGGGAGACTTTGCACAATCCTGGATCTCTTCCTACTACCCCCTTCAAGGTTACTCTACCCTCCCTAGGGTGAGTGTTCCTTGAAGAATCCCATTCAAAATTGAACTTACAAAGGAAAAACAACAATTTTGTACATTAGAATTTTTAAAGCATAAACGATAAAAAGCCATGGACTCCATTAATGGAGCTCCAAGATCAGATACTTGCAAGAAAATAATTTAAAAATGCAAGATGCCAACCTTACTCCAAGCCAAGGTTGAATTTCTGAAAATTGAGTTCTCCTTCCAAGAAAGTCTTCCCTAAGCTCCTTCCAAATCTGAAATGGTCTCCAAAACTAGAGAGTGGGTGAACACCCAAGCCTTTCATAAAAATTTCCCCATCTAGGCAAACCTCCTAAAATCTAGGAACCAATCACAAGTGAGGAATAAACTTCCATCCCCTTCTTCCCACTTTCCTTCTTTCTCCATAAATGGAGATGAATGCAAATTTGGGAAGAAGAGAGAGGTTAACCAAATTCTCACAACTCTCAAATTCATAAAACTTAGAAATGGAGACTTTTGGGGTGTCCTAAATGTGATTAAAGGCTCTTAATGGGCTGAAAATGACCCCCAACCTTAGGGTACCAATATGAGTAGCTAAAATTGACCCTAGTTACCTCATGGGAGCCCAAAAGACCCTCCTAAACTCCACCTAAAGTTTACCCATGGATTTCAAGTCAAGGTTTACCAACTAGAAACTTTCTAACAAATGGTAAACTTGGTACTACACTATGTTTAACCCCTAGTTAACCTTTCACTTAACCAATAATACAATTAACTAACCATGCCAACATTTATGCAACAATTACCAAAATTGGCACAATTAATTTAAACAAATGACATGGCTTTCACATTTACATTAACTAAATTAAATACACACATGAAAACCACATTCACAAATAAACAACTATACAATGAAGCCCATGTTTCTTTATACAAACAGGACCTTGAAATACATGGTATATAACATAGGTTCTGATTCTAGGTCCCTAATTTAGATCCATGGTCAACTATCCTTGCACACTCATTGTACACATCAGTAGGTCCAAACCATCATGATATAAAACACAATACATCATCAATACTGCACGGTATAAAACTATGTCTGTGATTGAATTAACTAACATATCATCGGTTTCCTAAACTAATTTTCCATCACAATAGCATTCAACACCATAATACATCATATATGACATCATCATAAACTAAACTAAATCAAAGCATAAGGTATCTTGAGTGTATCCAGATTACATAATCAGGTACCAAACATATAACATAGGATTTAACAAATCCTCAAATACATAAGTGTCTCGATAGACAAAGTACATATATGAAATAACCAATGAAAGCATAGAAAGAAAAGTAGTAAAACTATGACTATCAAAGGTAGGTCTCACATTTGGAAAGTAGGTTGTGGTGAGAGATATAAGTAGGTAGGGTTTGGATTATTGTGAACCATGTATGAGTTGGATGTGGTTGATAGGCTAGTTGATTTGGATGTATGGTTTAAGGGATGGAACTTGGAATTTGAAAGTCCTCAACCATTTTGTGAAACCAATCCATATTCATGATGGTTGAATGAGGGTTTTGGATTTGGATTAGAAGATGATGTGGATGAAGATTTAAAATTGAGAATGGATAAAGTTTGAAAGATAGATGAGGAATGTTTGAAGACAACTAAATGGATACTGTTATTGCTTTGGATGAAGAGGATTGAATGAGGATTTGGTGGAATAATATGAAGTTAAAAAGGGGATTGGATTAGAATGATGAGGATATGATTAGATTGGGATGAATGATGAGATTAGATTGAGGAAATGGATATTTATTGAAGATGATTAGGATGAAGATTAGGACCTTGATTGAATGATTAGGAATATGATGAAATGATTTGGATTATGATTAGGACCTTGATTAGATGAGGCAAAATTATTCATTTTAGTGTCCTAAATGGTTATGAATGAGTAGGATGAGGTGATTATGGATTACTAAGATAGAATGATGAAGATGAAATATGATTAGGATGATTAGGAGAAAAGTGATGATTAGGATGAGTAGAAATATTATGGATGATTGGATTAGATTAGGGAGGTGATTAATTTTTAATGGATGATTAGGATATGATAACTAGGATGATTAGGTATGATTGATATTAGAGGGATGAATAAATATGATTAAGAAGATTGATGAATATTAAGGATAATTAGGGATGATTGAGATTGAGGAATGATTTGGATGATTAAGAAGGTGATTAGGATAAGAGGTATGAAGATGATAATGAAGAGGTTTACAGATGAAAGTGGTGATGTAGAGATGATGTGGACAACTTGACTTGGAGCACAAGTGGACTTAACAAGATTTTATTTTATTATTTTTGAAATTTTTTGACTTTTTTGAGTTTGTGAGTTTTATTTTTATTTTTTTGGACTTTGAAGTTTTGTGATGTTTTTTGAGTTTTCAAATTTTATGCCTTTTTTGGATTTTTTGAAAATTTTATGATGTTTTTTTAATTTAATATGAAAAAAACACAATGTAATTATGCACAAACAAAACTTCTAAGGATTAATTTGGATGCTTTGTTCCCTTTTGGTTTCCTTTTTAAATGGGGAAGGTGGATTTAAACATTCAAACACACCAACAATCTTATTCAAGCTTCAACAAGGATTTACAAGCTCAACAAGGGGATGTCCTTGATATAGAAAAAGTACATGAGGCCCAAATCCATAGATGAAAGAGAATAAAGTCAAACAATCAAGAGGAGACAATAAACCAAATCTCCACTTTCACTTCCCAAAGGTATAAATTTATTTGGGTCTTAACCAAGAATGACAAGATTCTACTTCCAAGATAGGTGTCTTTGTATACACCTCTCGATATTTATACTCCATCGGAATACAAGAGTTGAGGTCGTCCCTTAAGGTGATGAAATCCCCAAGTAGGCACCCTAAAAAATGAAAACAAGACCATTTATTTCTCATGCACTCAGGATCACCTGAAGGCAGGAGAGGAGAGAATATGTGAGTGGTCTTGGGGTTTAAAATACTCTTGTTCTTTTTAAATCCAAACACAAATGTGTAGGTAAATTTTAAGAACAATATTTAAAATGTGTAGAAAACATGCCAAAAAATTGTCTGAAGCTGAAAATGATTTCAAAAATAGATTCCTTCTATTTTTTTGATAAATTTTAAAAAAGAAATTGTTGAAAAATGATTTCATATGCACAAGATATGAGTGTTTTAAGACTACCAAGAAGAGATAACTTTCAATGAGTGTACCTAATTTTTTATGAAGAACATAATAGAGTGGCTTACAAATATGGATAGAAACCTAAGTTATCTTTCCAATGGTTCTTGAATCATCAAAATCAGAGTTGTTTTGCAAAAGTTATGTTTATTTTTAAAAAATTGCCTTCTTATGAGTTGCAAAGAGGAAAAAGGGGCTAAAATAAGGCCCTGAGAGTAAGCCCCTGAGTCACACGTGGCCATAGGCTATGAAGACGGCAGATAAGTTTTTAGCAAAGCCCATAATCACCCATATGACCAGGGGCTAAGTCACTGCATTGAAATAAAAAACACAAGCAAAATTTAAAAGCTTATTTTAATAAAATAAAATCAGAATAAACTATGCTTTATAAAAGGATATGAAAAAAAAATTAAAAATGCTTGGGCAGATTTATTTTCTTTTGAGTCTGTTTTGTATTGGGCAAGGATACACAGTCTCGCAAACTGTTCATAGTCCCACGGGCAGTAAATCACAATTGTGGACTAAGAACCATAGGTTTTTTAAAATTTTATATATAAACATACACACACACAGATATATATATATATATATATATATATATATATATATATATATATATATATATATATATATATATGTATATATATATATATATATATATATATATATATATATATATATATATATATGTATATATATATATGTATGTATATATATATATATATATGTATGTATATATATATATATATATATGTATGTATAT